>CM076573.1:371958492-372122452 GCA_034641835.2 Pinus albicaulis | reverse complement strand
GCAAAAATTACGACCCAGGACACAGGTATTAGGGCAACAAGTGCAACCTGGTCCAGAAGATGGCAAAAAACTGCGACCTGGGAGATGAGGGGGGTTTGGTGCTGTTTTATGGGTCGGAGTTGGGTTTTGGTGAAGTAGGAAAAATGAAAAAACAGATGCTGGCTATCCTTACAAATCCTTACAAATGATGTAAGGGCCTAGCCATAATGAGTCAAACTTCCCATGACCTAGGACATCATGGGCCTGGTCATATACTAGAACAAGGTCGCCTTCGTGAAAAGTGCGAGGTTGGACTTTTCGGTCATACTGAGCTTTGGTGCGTTTTTTGGCCGCTCCCATGGTTTGCAAGGCAACACGGCGGTCTTCGGAGGCACGCTCAAGCATGATAAGTCATTGTTCTAGCGGTGGGGTGTCAGGGAGAAGTTCAACGGCTAGTTGTAGAGAAGGAATTTCACACTCGATTGGTAAGACAACCTCCTCTCCAAAAACGAGGTGAGGAGGGTTATGGTTGGGGGGCAGAGGTGCCCCCAAGCATGGTGTGGTCATGCCAAAATGTATCTAGAAAAATGGGAATCTAAACACATTTTAATGTTGTGGTGTGCCATTTGTTCTGGTTATGGTTATGCAGTTTGAGAAAGGAAATGGAGGATTACCAATCTCTTTTGGTACTGCATATAGGGATCAAATGGACTTTAAGTTTCCGAATTGGCATACCTGGTGTCACTATCCAAAAAGGAGGATTTGGAGATAATGAACTGACGCTCTCGTAGAAAAGCTATAGGTTGGTCAACAATACTGTCTAAGAGACTGGGTTGCTGATGTAAGATGAAGGAACGATAAGGGGTATCGTCCCGAGAGTGATCTGAAGTGATATGGGACTCTAGAGGTTCTTCTAAATGTGGAAGAATACTGTGTCTAGAGTCAACACGACCAGATACACTAGGAGAGTGGTGGAGAATGGCGTCTCGTGGTCTCTCAAATGTGGGTGCCCCCTTACCCAAACATTGGGTTTTGATGTAATGGCCACAAGGTGGATGTGGTGTCAACGCATGGGTTCGATGTAAGGGGGAATAGACAAAGTCAGGGGTGGGAATTTCTTCCATAATGTCGTCATCGTGATAGCAGATGGGGTGACTGGTGGAAGAAGAATCACCTGACATGGTGAAGTGGCCTGAATCATCATCATGAGAAGAGAGGTTCACATGTGTATCGTCACAATGGGTGACCGACGAGTAAGTAGATAACGGATCTACGGATGTTGAGCCCAAGATGACCGCTGAAGGAAGGTCAAGCGAAACAACAGGGGAGGATTCAGATGGAACGTTCCCCAATGGTCTCATGGATGATGACAGGTACAAAATGGTGACTGAGGGCTCCGTTGGCTTAAAAGCGGGAGGCGGAATGTGAATATCCTCTGGTTCGATCGAAGCGGCCTTGAATTGGTGGTACAAGTCCAAGGAGGAACGGTACTCGTCAAGGCGGGGACAGAGGTGGGTGTAATGGTCGTGAAAATCGCACAAGGCACAAGGGTGGTTTGTGCGCAAGTGTTTGAGTTTTGGGAGGGAGTCGGGGATAGTGACATGGACTTCTGGGAGATCAGAGTCGGGGAATGTCTCGTTGACCAGAAGCTTGAGGTGGGGCAATTCGGGACACATGTGAGTGGCATGACCGACGACATCACACAAAGCGCATCGAATGGCGGGCTTGGGTGGTCGTGGGAGGGTAAGGGATGTCAGGGGGGCCGGATCTGGATGGGTTGCCCCCTTTCGGGCTTTGCCTTTCTTCCCGGGAGCCGTCACAACAGGAGAAGGGTCCTGTGGAGGTGTTGGGGGCACAGTGGCTATGGAGGAAGCGAGGGGGACCGGTTGAACCGGTGTCAAAGCCATATAAGGTTTGGGGTGACCAGGGGGGGTGGCGGCTGGGGGGTCAAGGTACCAGACCGGAATTCCCAAGGTCAAGTTAGGGAGGGAGAGGGTGGCCATGACGGGGACGGAATATACTCCAGGAGGGGGAGCCAAGAAGGGGATCTGTCCAGCAGGGTAATGACCAGGAGGTACGGCTCCGAGATGGTTAAGGCCAGGGGGAACCGAGCCGGGAGGGTAAAGAGGTTCGGGGATACCAGCTGTAGGGGTAGGGGCAGAAGGAGGAGGTCCGGCTGGCTGAGATGAATGGCTAGGTGCGGGTTGCGGAGGGCAGGGGGGAGGTTGCGGACTAGCCGAGGCAGGCCGTTTATGGGTGGCCTGAGACGATTGCATCATGCAAACATTCGACAAGCTGGGATCAGTAACAGGAGGGGGGGGGAGGTGAGGAAAAGTACCCAGCAGGGTGGAATCTTTATAAACGCCGGGGGAGACACTGGTCAAGGAATCAACGGTTTGCTTGTTGGCTATGGAAGAGATGGTCGTCTCGGAGGAGGTCGGAGACGGCGGCTCATGATAAGATAGCTGGTCAATGGTGACTATCTTCCCATTATGTGGAAAAGACATCTTGTGGAAAACCGCGGATGGGACAGCAGACATGGCATAGGTGTAGCTTCGCCCCAATAGAATGTTGTAGTCTAGAGGGGCGTCAATGACTTCGACGTCAACGCAAACGGTCTTACCGGCGAGGGTGATGGGACAGTTACGAAACAGGCCAATGGGCTGGGAGGCATGACCGTCCCACGCTCGAAGGGTGATCGTGGACGGGGCCAGCTCAGGGGATCCGAGTTGCTTCCAAACCGAAGCGGACATCACGCAGGTGGATGCCCCTTCATCAATTATACACCGGGATACAGTGGCGTTCCGGATTTTGACTGGGATTTGGAAAGCAACGGAAGGAGGAAGAGGAGGGTGGTCCGATTGAGTGGCGTCAAAAACAATCATTTGGTCATCAGCAGGATCAACAGCGCCCACGGCAGATAGTAGAGCCTTCCTTTGAGAAGGGCACGACTGGAGGAGTTCCAGTGTAGAAATGGCAGCAGGGGATTGTGCCAAATCATCTACTATACTGTACGATTGAGCGGCTCGACCGGAAGCAACATTTCGGCGTAATGGTCCCTTTGGAATCTTTGGATGAACCTCAACTTTGGGTTGAGGGATGTGTAAGGGGCCACTGGATGTCGAAAGAGGCTCTGTAGAACCTGAAGATGGAGGCTCGGGAGCAGACTGAGCAGGAGGCTTGGGGTACTGGCAAGACCGAGTTTGAAGGTGAAGGTCGACGGAAGGGGAAGGATCGGAGCGCATCATAAGGATCTGGTAGTCAGAGGAACCAGAAATGGACGAGGGGGTGGCTACATGGCTGTCGGGGGATTGGGTAGCCACGAATCCCTGTTGGGGGAAAGGATCAGTGAACACAGCTGGCTGGGTAGTGGCCACATTAGGAGGAGCATGAGGGGAGGCGTGTTGTCCGCGCAATGTGGCTTGAGACTCCCACATCTGTCGCATCTGGGGTAAGAGCGGACAATCGTGAGTGTGGTGACCGTAAACACCGCAACACGAACAGGGCTTGTTTGTGTGAAGCGGCCTGTCCGGCCTGGGCGGAATGCCCTGAGGCTGGTTGCTAGTGTTAGGGTCCATACCAGAATTGGGTCCTCGGTTACCGGGGGCATATGGGTTACAGTTTGCCTCTCCTTCCTTTGAGAAGAGAGTTAATGCGCCTCTCTTGTGCAAATGCCCCTTACGGAGGGGGGTTGTAAGTCTTTGATGGGGGGTTGGGAGGAGGGCAAGGCCAAAAGCGCATATGCTGGAGGAGCTGGCGCACCAGGCTGTGGATAAAAGTAAGGGTTGGGTTGGGCGACATTGAGGTAAGTAGGAGGTTGGGCAAAAGGAGGAGGCATGCCGTATCCTGGATACATGTGGCCGGGAGGGGGAAGAGTGCTAGAGGGGCTGGCCCCTCCCTGAGGGAGACTATGGCCCATAGGAGGGTGGGCGGATGGGTGGGAAAGAGATCCAACAATACCGTCGGCGGAATGAGATGCCCCCGGGGCGTTAGCGCCACCGGGCCTGGGGATGTCAGGGAGAACGGTATAAACATAACCAGATTGAGCGTAGATCGGGTCATATTTTAAAGCTATTTGGAGGGCGGCTTCTTCAGATTGAGGAAAGTGAGAGGCGACATCTTTGCCGATGGGAGACGGGAGGGTGCGAAGGAACCAGTCCATGTAAGCCCGATCTTCAAAGGGAGGGGCTCGACATAAGCTCCGTCTTCGTCGCCATTCCTGAACATGGGCAGAAAGGCGTGTGGAAGAGGATTGCTTAAATGAAGTCAAGAGCTCCGTACCAGTGTCGTATCGGAGAGGGAGCTGGAAGTACGACAAGAAGGCTTGGGCAAGAGTCTCGAACGTGGTATGGGAGGAAGTGGCATGTTCGACATACCATTTAGAAGCTTCGCCGATAAGCGTGCGTTGGAACAAACGAAGACGGATGGAGTCATCGGTAATGGAGTTAGAGGAACACCACATGTGGAAAGACCGGACGTGATTGGTTGGGTCTTCGCCATTAAGGCCCTCGAACTTAGGGATATCAGAGGGTAACTTGGTAGGCATAGTGGGCCGGGTAGTATTATGGTGAATGGGGTCGTTAATCAACTGATGGAAATCGGGGAGGCTGAGGCCTGCAATGTACGGCAGCACAGGGGTGGCCGGAGTAGTGGTTGTGACGGTTCCGCTAGAAGTAGGGGCGGCATTGGGGCCGGGAGAACCTGATCCGGACATGGTGAAGATAAAAGGGGGAGAACCGGAAGGAGAAGGGGGACCCGATGAATCAGGAGAGGAGTCGGAGTGCGGACTCGAAGGTGGACTGGCTCGACGACGGCGGTGCGGAGCAGGTCGATCAACCGGAAACTAAGGATGAAGGCCAAGAAGTCTCCGGGAAAGGCGCCTTGGGGGCGCAATGATGACAGGAAGAAGGAAACCGACAAGGGCAGAAAGGGACAGAATCAAGAAGGTCAAGGGCAGATAAGGTGCAGTGACGATTGATTTTAGAGTCTTTGCCAGGCGGTGTAAACCAGGCGCTTCTTCACTTAGGGTCAGTGTGTGGTGTGCGTTAATTTTAATTTTTAAACCCATTCCGTTGTTGAGAGCAAAAAAGTGTGCTGCGTAGCTGAAAATAAACCTACAGAGAACAGAATAAAATGCTGAAATACAGAAAAATAACGACTACGTATGCATCTATCTAACCCAGCAGCAACAGAGGTGGGTCACTCTCAAAACTATCTTTTTTGGAAAGAAAGGGAAAGACTATGGAAACACACCTGAAAGGAAGCTCAACAGTCTAGGGTCAAAGGGGACAGTCTGGAGGATTAAAAAGTAGAGAGATAAGGGGAGTGCGAGATCCACCGCTGAGGGGCAGAGGCAAGGTGGAAGTGCCGGAAAGGAAATCGGCAAACCGGGGGGGGGCAAGGAAGAGGCCTTTAGAAGAGGTCCAAACAAAACGACAAGAGGTGATTTGAAAGGAAAAGAGGCTGATTTCAATGGATCTGGAAGTGAGGTAACAGATCTGGAAAAAGAGGGGGCTGAAGCTCTGAAACCGACGGCTGAAACAGCTGAAACTCTTCCACAAAACGTGGAGGGTACTAAAGCCCTAAGGGGCTGGGTTCCCACTTAGATGAGTAAAAATAGATCAGATCTTGGTCAAGGCGGGCTGAGACAGAGGCTGGAAAACCCTGGCAGAGGCTGCAGCAGAACCCAGAAAAATTACAGAAAAAATGCTGGAAAAAAGGCAGGTCGCAGGTTCTGACCTGATCTGAGTTGAGGTCGCAGGAAACAGGCCAAAAGGTGCGTCCAGGTCGCAGGTTTTGGGCCAAAAGGTGCGACCCCCCCGTTCCGGCTGTTTCGGCGGCAGATTTGCTGAAAAATTGTCGTCTCAGGTGCGGCTAGTGTCGCTTACCTGCGCAATAGGGCCAGAAACACACGGAAGTTAGAAATTTTAGGTTTTTAGGGTTTTATGTGAAAAAAATGACATGAAAAGAGAAAAAATAAACAGCTGAAAAGAAGCCCTAGGGCCTGAAGTAGCTGGATATGCAGGAATATGAGAAACGACAGCGGTCGTAATTTAAAACCCGTGTGGAGTCGCCATTTGTTAGTATGAATTCTTTGTCGAAGCGTACGAAAAAGAACCACTTTAGCTACGCATAACTAATAGCCCTAACAACAATAAAGGCTGCAAAACATCTTCGGATCTGCAATTAGTAGTTAAAGTGCTGCAACAAACAGATCTATAAATGGAAAGACATTAAGCAGAAAAGTAAAGAGTTTGCTCCATGCATCCAACAGACAAGACAAGAACACGATTTTGAATGAATTTTTATATTACAGGGCACCTGGGAGGAAACAAGAAGGTGTATCCAGATCTCCTCAATGGGATGGGTTCTTTGTAGTCCTCAGCACTTCAGATCTAAGCATTCTCTCTCTTGTAGATGTAGAAAACCCAATGTAGAAGGTAGAGCTCAATGGGAGCAACAATGGCAGAAAATGAGACCGAGTGTATAGATCCAGAGTGATCTAGTATGCAAAAAAAGGTGAAGAATGAAGGGGAAAACCCTCCTATTTATAACAAAATATTGGGTCATTCTAGATCTTGGTGCATGATTAAAATAATGTTAATCAAATCTAGATCCACCTCTATGGAATATTTTATTATTATGTGTTGGAGGGAAAGGGTGTTTGACTTGGGTCAAATCCCTTGATTAGTGAAGAATAAATAAATAAATGATTTATTTATCTTTTTAAGGAAGTGGTTGGGATATAATCAAATAAATAATGATTTATTTAATTAATGATGGTTGATTTGGTCATATTTAACAAGGAATATTATTTAAATAATTATTCCTAGAAAATAATAAGATAACTATGGGTTTATCTCATTAATTTCTTTGTTTTTGGGTTAACCATGACTGGGAATAATAATTAAATTATGGTTTAATTAATTATTCCTTTTAGGGTTTCCTAATTAACATAGTGAAAGCAGTTTTACTTGGGGTAAAACTGGTCTTACGTGGTGTACTTGGGTCCATCTAATGATGAAGAGTTAGATGACCAAAAAATGGTGTAACATTGTTGATAAAAATACCTGTAGTTCCCAGGACATATTTCATTGTTGTCTATATAGATGGAAATTTCTACTTGTTTGGCGGGTGCAGTGTAGGAATGGGTTATTGGGGTGAAGTTTATGAGCCATCTTCTAAGATACGAACCCCAATACCCAGGTCTCAAGTCGTAATCAAAGCTCTAGATAGATTTATTTCCCCACTACAAACATATGCTATGTTGGGAAAGAAAATAATAATTGACGAATTGTATCTCCACTGCTTCATTTATTCTATCCATTATTAAGTCTTTACTTTGTCTTTCCAGACCTAGACTCTGGTTTTTAACATTTTGGTGAAATTTTGTACGAACAAAGATGGATTGAAGCATTTAGAGGGCACAATTTGTAAACTTCAACAACAAACTTTCTTCTTGGTCGAAACATTTTTCACATTTACTCTGAAGTCATGGTGAGTTGATTGATATATTACTGTAAGAGAAAAGGAGAATATCAAGTTTTCTTTCTAGCCTGTTTGGAAATATAAAACACAATGGATGGCTATTAGAATTATTGAAAATACATGGTATGTAGAAATTCTTCAATCCACATGAAAACCTGTTTTCTTTGGACGTTGCTTCACATGTAAATATAATGTTATTAATTTGAATAATTTTTTTTGATTGAATCCCATGAAAAATTGTAATTTTCATTTCTAAAAGGAAAATTACATGTATCATCTGCATAGGAGCTTATGAAAAAAATATGATCATACTTTCAGTATAAGTTCAGTAAAAGCAGAGAAATAAAATTTTACACAGTACCGAGCAAGAAAAAATATATATCTACATAACATAAAATAGACACAAAATACGCAAACAACAACTACCCTAGATCAGACAGTCTAATAAGCATATTCTATGAAAGCCCTATGGTAGTAGTGGTACTCCTCTGGTCCATCCTGTTCATTAATTAACCATTGGCCCCATGTTAACTCCGTGGCTTCCTTGGATAGCTGGTCAAGCACCTGGTTCCTTTCCATGTAAATATGGGCAACAATAATGGAGTCAAAATGTGTTTTGAGGGCCATAACCTTGGCCAACAATCCTATGAGTGTGTGCACATGACAACGGGCCTCATTGTTGAACCAATTAATAACAATCTTGGAGTCCCCAAAAATTTGTATCTTGTTGTGATGCAGAGGCTCTGAACAAATCAGAACACGTGCGAAACAATAGAGTTCACTAGTTCTTTTAATACCAAGATGACAATTAGCATAATCCTCAAATAAGACACCATTCAAATATTAATATACATCTCGATTAATCTAGCATTATCTATAGTAACAATACCATATGTATATGATTTCTATCTGCGGATTCTACAACCAAAACCTAAAGCTCTGCTATGTGATTACATGAATCCACCGGATCACGTTGCATCTAAACAAGGGTTTGGTGCGAAGCCCCTTTGAGTTCTTTGCATATGTGTGCAATATGTGACATCATTCTTCCATTGGTGTTATCTCCACTATCAACTGCCCTTACGTCCAACACTCAAACCGACTCCGCAATTCATAGCAGGTTCATTCGGTGATTTTTTTACTTGACCGATCTCAAGACTTTAAACTGGCAATGTTGCGATTTCACAAGTCACACAACATATTTTAACCACCATCGTACTTCAGGGATCACATGTGATAACAAATAACAAATAAACAAAACTTGGGAAAAAAACTAATGGTTCGATGTGTCACACCCTGATAAGGATTAAGCATTTAAATCTTTAGACATAAAAGGACCCATCACACTGTTCCACTGATAAGATAAATAAAACGCATAAAAACACATAATCATACCCGATTACATCAAAAACATATGAATGTAGGTTTTGAAGAGATTTGCATTAGGAATTCAATTTTCACTCCACACTCATCAATTATGCGATATAAATAAAATTACAGAGCGGCCCTTCTTGGCTTGATACACACTTTTCTCTGTCTCTTTTAATTCTCAACTGCTAATCTTCCTCTCTCGCTTATTCCATATTCTATATATATATTCTCCATCCTCATACAAAGCTCATATTTATACATAGTTGTGGATTAATTTGAATCCATAATTTCCTCCACAAATGACTCAACCAAATCCTAAAATAGCTTATCCCTCCTTTGACTCAACTAATTTCTATTTAAGGAGTTCATAATCCCTAAGATATCTATACAACCAAACTCCTCTCATATTCCCAATTATAAGAGAATATTTACAATAAAACTCACACTCATATTTTCCTCTTAATTTATTTAAAATGTACATAATTTATAAAATAAAAAAAAAAACATCACCCCCCTAGATCACCCAAATAAATAATGACAATTTAGCAGGATGCTCTTGCATCAGACTACCCATGTAGAAAAGTTTCCATAGACTCTTGTCTATGAGATATGTCACTTTTCTATAATAATGCGATAGCCACAAGTCTCAATGACTTGCTACCTCCAGGATTCCAAACTCTATTTTGCCACCGGTCTTTTAAAGTATCAATTCCATTTTGTAATTTTGCACAGAATTCCCAAAATACTATTTTCAGAACACTATTGAATGTAACTCTCGGTTTTCTATACCACACCATATTTATTTCTGGAAATACAGACTTGTGTAGAAATGTTGATACCCATTCCTCTATTCTCTAGGCTTTGAAAGAATCTCGAACTAGCTTTACATCAGCATTCATAGGTTTATTAGCTGACTCGGTAGTCTTGAATTTAATAAAAGCTAAATCAGAAAGCTCACCATCGCCAACATCACTCACTCTATCAACCAAATTCCATCGACCTTTACAAAAATTACTTCTATCAATTCCTGAGAGTAATTCCTCTTTGTCAATTACATCAACATGATTGATGTTTTCTGTAGTTCCTTCTCCTCTTACAATTTCTCCAGTCTTATCTTCTTCGGCCTCTAGCTCTTTGTCTAATGTTTCCTTCTCCAATTGCATTGAACACTCTACTTTATGAAATAAAGAATAATCAAGAACTTCTCATTGATCACAACTATAGTCATTGACTGTCCCTATAGTAACAAATTTCTCATCCGGTGTTGTACCTGCATTCATCAACAAATTATTAGTTTTAAAAATACAAGACCTTTTGGCCTCTTTTGATGCTTCAAGCACCAATCTCCCATCATATCCTTTCTAGACTTCAATAGATCCTCTTTTGAATTGTTGGTTGCTTTCATCTTTATCTTATTGGATTAATACTTTTGTTTCCTTTATGTCTCTAAGGACATAAATTTCTTGCTTCTCCTGATCGTTCATCTCATCTTCAAATAATTTATGTTCAATTCCTCTGATTTCAACATCATATTTATTAATGTTTCCTTCTGTACCTACAAACACATTATTAATTAAAGAGTTAAGGCATTCACTTAACTCTATAAATGTTAGAGACATTTCATCCTTATCATTAACAGTAACTGCAATCTTTTCTTTATCAGATTCTCTAAGCTTCATTTCTCCTTCAGGTTCCTTGATATTAGAAGCTCATATTTCTTTGAGATATCTATGCCACTAAATCTGCCAAATATCCAGAATGCCCATTTCTTGTGAAGATTTCCAAGCCCGAGAGAGCCAGGTGATATTGGCCTCGTTCGGAATTTGAGACAAAGTGTGAATCCTTGAATCCATAAGTGACACCCTTATATCCAAGGGTAGGTGTTGCTCCTGTCCACAACTAGAACAGGCATCCATGCCAATTTGAACCTGAGTGCCGACTCAATGATCAAAGCAAGACCATGTTTGATGATAGATGTTGATCTTGTAATGGCTCACAAGATAATAGAGGATCCAAGTCTTCTCCTGTTGGTTCCTCTGATCCATTCAAGGGTGGTCAATGGGGTGATGTATTTGAAATATGTGACCTCTTTCCATAAACTACTATAATTTAATAGTTTCTACCCCATTTTAAGAACAAAAGTTGTGTAAAAAATATTTAAATATTTTAGATCCCATCCACCCCATTTTTTAAGCTTTGCAATCCTGTCCCAACCAACCCAAGTGAAATTCTTACCCTCCTCCTTCCCCCTCTAAAAGAACCTTCAGAAAATTTGCTGAATTCTAGCAGTAACACCCTTTGGTATCTAGGCAAGTTCCATCCAGTAAACATGTATGGCCTCTAGAACCGACTTGATTAGAATTAATCGCCTCGCTCTAGAGAGCCATCTCTACTGCCATATGTTTACCCTCCTTTCCACTTTTGAAATGAGACAGTTACATTCATTAATTATGTAATCATTAGGCTTGAGGATGAAACCCATGTATTTGATTCCATCCTCAATCTTCCTATGTCCAAATTGAAACTAAAGAAGAGCATGTATACTCTCCTGAATGGAACATCTCACAATAATAATAATAATAGATTTGCTGAGATTTGGCATCATGCCAATAGCTTTAAAAAGGACAGTTAGTATCCTATTAAAGTTGTTGGAATCCCGGATAAAACCATATAGAAAAATTAACATATCATCAAAAAATAATAGGTGCGTAAGATGGATAACATCTGTGATTTTGACTCCTTTTAATGACCTCTATGCTTCGGCAGATGCAATGAGCTTGTTCAACCCTTCCATGATCAATAGGAAAAGTAATGGGGATATTGGGCATCCTTGATGGAGCCCTCTACCTACATGAAAAATTTCAGATGCTACGCCATCAATGAGAATGTTGAAAGATCCATTTATAATGCATCCCATAATATAATTAATTAAGGAGTGAGGGAAACTAGTATGGATGAGTATGAGTTGAATGAAGGTCCAACAAGTACAATCAAAAGCCTTGGCAAGCTCAATCTTAAGGATTGTACTTTTAAGACTTTTGAGCTTGATCGAGTGCAGGGCTTCTTGATCGGTACCAATGGCTTCATGAACTTTCCGTTTATGGAGGAAAGAAAATTTTTCCTTGGATATATGTTGGGATAATATAGGCTTGATATGGTTGGCAATTATTTTGGCTATGATCTTGTAGATACATTTTCATAAGGAAATAGGCCTATAATCGTTAAAAGACAGGGGCTTGTCAATTTTCGGGATGAGAAAAATGAAATTGGTGTTGAAACCATCATACATCTGACTAGTAGTTCTACATTCCTCAATTACCTAAAGGATATCGCTTCCAATGTCCTCAAAGAAAGTGAGATATAATTTGATAGGCCATCTATCTGGTCCAAGGCTCTTATCCTTTATGAACCATTTTAATACTGCTTCAATTTCCCCTAATGTAACAAAATCATTTAGGTTTTCAATATCATCCTCCTCCACATACCTCTACATAGACCTGGAAATCTATAGTACTTCTGATATATTGACCACCCAGGGATCTCTGTAAATGTGACATAAATGTCTTGTACCCATGTTTGTGGGCTGGTTATGATTTTTGGCCACCCTGCCTACCTGATCCTTCAATTTTCATATAGTGTTGATACTCTTCATTCCCTTCACACATTGCTAAAAGAACTTTGTGTTGTCATCTCCCGCCTTGAGCCAAGTGGCCTTGCTTTTGAGTCTCCGGTTTCCTCTTGATGCCTTAACAATTTTATTTTTTCTATTTCCAGATGGATTAGATGGTTCTTCATCTCTAAGGATTGAAAACCTAAACAATTAGCTCTAGTCAGTCCTTCAATTTATATTTCAATATTCTTCAATGATTCATCATCCTGTAATATTTTCTCTTTTTCCCATTTTATTGTTCCGTATTTAATCTTGGACATGTTATTAGATATAACACGGGTTGATGCAGTGTCAGGATCCTGATCATAATGGGTCCAGGATTCCTTGACTAAGAGATGGAAGGCATATTCCTCTAGATGGGTGGAATTAAACTTGAAGGGAGGGTGAGGTCTTTTTTTCTCCTTGAGAATTTCAAAGTAGATGGGGGAATGATCGAAGATTCCTCCAGTACCCAACCATTGTCTAGCCTTGTCAACCCTATTTTATAGCATGGACTTGATGAGAAACCGGTCCATTCTGTGCACGATGGAAGCATCCCCAATCCTTTTATTGCTCCAAGTAGGGATTTTTTTAGGCATATCCAAGACCAACAGATCAGAATCATCAAACATATGTTCAAAATAATCTGACAAAGAATCTGGAAGGGCACTAGGTCCCCATGATTCGGCTTTCCCTATGGAGAAATTTAAATCTCCACCAATAATGATGTTATTCTCCTTCATAAACACTGAGTTCATCAGATTATCCTAGAAAGTAGCTCGATTGTGGCATGGTCCATAAACATTAATCATTTTAATGTGAGTATCAAGCCCAGATGCTAAAATGTCAGCACCTAGTACCCCTTCCCTCCCCCACATGATTTCCACCTTAACGGTTTAGTTGTTGAAACCAATGGCACATCCACCATATCACCCTCTCAGATCTAGTGTCTGAATTCTCCAGTTTGGGAGTAAGGAGGATAACAGTTTGTGAATTGTCTCTCCATCACCCAAAATTTCTTGAAGGAATATAACATCCACTTTCCCTAACACCAAGAGTCTCGTAAGAGCCATTTTTTTGTTAGGACTGTCTAACCCTTTGCAATTAAAGGAAAGGAAAATCATGGGTCACCCATGTCAGGGGTATCCTTTACTCTAAGAAACCTATCAATTGAGGATTTCTTCCCAAAGGCCACCTATATTCTAGCACGGAGGATCGCTTTTGAGAGTGAGAAAAGTATACCCCTAGAAGATTTTGAATGGTTAACGATTGGATAATTGTCCAGACCAAAGGAGGGGGAGGATGAGGCCTTAGCCGAGGATCTAAGGTTGTATCTATGGTAGAAGCTATTGACCGAATGCTCAGGCAAGGACGGGGTGCAAGAGACTCCTACAAGGGTGTGGGTATCCGGTCATGCGAAGGATGGAGGTTCAATTGCAATAGGGAAGATAATTGGTTAGAGGTTACAATTATTTAAATTCACTCTAGAATAAGTAAGAGATAATATAGGAGATTCAACTAGATTAAATTCAAAAGTAAAGGGATAAGGGGTAGAGACAGGTGTACCTGAAATCGGCCCAGATTCTACAGCATGAGGATGACTGACCCTAGTCGGAGTTTCCTGTGATGCTGATAGGGGAGGCATCTTTAGGGAATCTTGCGTAGGTCTTGATACAGCCATGGGCACCTCGTGTGATTATACTGAGCCAATAAATTCATGAGTTTGTTTCCCCGAATGAATTGGTACTTTAGAATGTTCCAATTTGGTCGTGTAGATCAATGGAAATTCCTTATATAAGTGACCGACTTCATGGCAGTGACGACATCTTAAGGGCACCCCCTCATAGTCCAAAATTTTCCATCTCACAATATCCCTAAATTTAAGGTAGTAACTTTCCACTAGGCCTTCACTAGTATCCAAATGCACCAAAATTCTCGCCATAAAGATGTTACCGATCTCCATATAAGATCTTTCATGGTGTAGATAGATACCTAGATCTTCCCCAATATACTGAAGGGCCTCCTCCGTCCATAATAATAAAGGCAGGCTAGGTAATCACACACAGATGGGACCAACCCCCATTTTTTCCTTGTCACGGTCGAATAGAGGATTCCAGCGCTTGAGAAGAACATGGGTCATCTCAATGTGCCAATATTTTTTGAGTACCCAATTAGCCATATCTGAGTGAGGGAAGATAAGTGCAGACCACTCTCTATTCATGATGAGTGCTGCAGGGAGTTGATCCAAGATGTTCCCCCAAATTTCTGATGTCCATCTCTTTCGCCTGGCTGACGTGTAGTTTCTACCTCAAACCTGTCCAACTAGGACCATTTGTGGAGTCTCCTCCAGCTGATCCATGACAATGCCTTTGCCGAAAACCAATGTTTTTCCATGTTCATGACACTTGGTACACTTGGTCTTCTTCTTACCAGACATGTGAGGTTGATTGTCTCAGGTGAATCCCAATGCCTTTGGTTCAGTTTCATTAGAATCAGATGCCTTGTTGTATTCCAGTGAGGGTACCGGCTGTGGGATACCCTCAAAACAACCCGAGGCAACAACAGCAAGAGGGATCCTAAATATGTCATTCGAGATGTTGATGTCATAAATAGGGTTTAGGCCAAGATGTTCAAAACCAAAAGACTCTTCTAGGGCACCGCATATACCCCCCGTACCCACAATGGCCGGACCAAGTGTCTCTGGATTTTACTGTGCTTGTTGGTCCCAAAGCCTGAGAACCGACAGAGATGGAATGGAGAAAAAAGGAAAAGCTAGAGCCTCTGGGGTAATATTAGAAAAAATTCCCTTTATTGCTAGATTAAAATCCCTAAACCCTAGCTGAGCATGTGATGACTCACCAACTTACATGTACATAAATCATTGGTCCACATTTTCCTTCGAGCCCTGAGCTTCTACTAGATTATGCCCATCTGTCTGTTGATGTGGGTTGCCCGACCAAATATGTGAAGGTTCCATTGTATCTGAAGAGTAGTCGACTTCAACCTTCTCCATAACGTCGTCCTAAGCTGTGCATTGTCATGTCCAAATAAAAACCCACAAGATTTTGCGAATGCCTAGGATGTTCTGAGAAAAGCTCCTAGTGTCTGTAACCATCTACCTCAACTATTGGGGTCTAGTGCAAATACAAAGGAAACAATTATTGACCCATATGTCAAGCTATCAAAAGCACTAGTAAGACTTGAGCACCCTCCTGCCAGTTAGCTCACCAAGACTTCCCGTGACAGTCTTCACCAAAACATGCCAAAACCTTGAAATACCCACACACAAACTAACATTTCGCTACAACATGCCACCATGAAGGGTCATTACTAGGGATCCTCCATCGTTAGGGTTCTCCATCTTTAGGTTTCTACAATGCTGGGGTTTCTCCATGGCTAGGGTTTCGCACCAGAGCTGCACCATCCGCCTTTTTTCCCCTTTTAATTTTATATCAATTTTAAGAAGCTTATAATAATATTTTTTATTAAACACTTATATGTTATATAGTAATTTCACTTCTCCTTTATTAATTTCAATTCTCCTTTATTAATTTCAATTATCCTTTATTGTTGCAATAATTAACTAAGGTTTATGTTAAATGTTTATATGTTGTATTATAGCTTCATGGTTTCCATAGTATAGGTGGTTGGGTTCTTCACATGATACTTAATTCTAAGACACTGCAAATGTTTCTATATATTTTAGATTCCCTCAACAAGAAACATAATCCTTCTAAGATCTATTTAGCCATATATACAACATTTTTATTTAGTTGTGTGCTTTGACATTGGAATTCATCTAATTACATCAGTCATTAATGAGGACATGGACATGAATTGTGGATTAAGTTTGATTTGAAAAAAATATTAACATTGAATATATTTTTCTGAAAGTTATGGAAAAGACTTATATACCCTTCAAATACATTGCCACTAGTTCGTTCTAACATTTTATAAGTTTTTATTTTTTTATTGATCTTTAAACAGTTCGACATGGCTTTAGTTTTTTTGAAGAATTTTGATAAATACTTCACCTAGAATTTTCAAAATAATGGTTACCACATGGTTTTAGTTTATGATATTTTGATATATAGTTCCTTAGCTTTTCCAAAATAGGCAAGAAGGAACATAAGCACAAGATCATGGAGAACACATCTATTTGGATGGAAACAACTGAAATTTTGTAGTTTGAGGTTTATCTGATCATGTTTTCTGGTTTTGTGTAATGTTTTTTGGTTTTGTGTAAGACCGATGTAGTTTTTGTAAATAATTTCCACTGGATTTTAAAAACTAGAGATAAAAAATTTAAATAAATGTTTTTCAAAATATTATTTAAATAAAATACTTTTTTGTTTGATAATTTTTTATCAAACTAAAGAATACATCTATTGTTTCTTTTCTCATAATTCTTTTATTAAAATAAATTTATTATATTTTTATTAGAAGACAATTATTTTTAATTTTAAAAATAACTTACACTTGGTGAAAATGTGAAGTTGGGTTACACTTTTTGCCCTTTTTTGAGAAAAAACTTCCATTTTTTTCGGTTCTTCAACTTTCTACAAGATAAAACAATTTTTCAGTTTAGAATTTCATTTTGCGATAAAAATAAAAGTTGTCAGAAATTTTGTTAGCTTTATATTACTTATTTTTTGGAATTTTTGTATACACATTTGATATGTCAACTTAGCGTTTCTTTGAGTGTGTGTTTTTTAACAATCAATAGATTCATAAGAAGTCATGTTAATACAAAATGTTGTATTCTTTGAAAATTTGTGTTTTTGAGAAACAAAATGAGTTACAACAATCTAGACAAGGTCTACTTTGGTTTCGTCACATTTACAAAGAAATGGATGCATATCATAATTACTATAATTTTTTGAACTGGCCCAATATGAAAAAATACATATTTTGAATATGTTTCGCGACGCAAGAAATTTCTTAACATATAAGTTATAAACTAAAAATCTAAAAGCTACCCATTAGAGATGACGGACCAATGTAATGTACCATAATTTTTTCAATTTTTTTTACAATGTATTTTGGATGATATAGAATGTTGATTTCATTGAATCACAATGACCTTCAGAAATTGTTTGCATTCGTTTTATTACAAAATTAATTAAAATTAGTAAATATTTATGAAATTCCATAAAATTTATATTTCCTGAAATTAGATTCAATTCTGAAAATGCTTGTCTTAGTTCCGATAATTAATTCAGAATATTTCATGGAGTTTAATCAGTCCAAAGTTGGAAAAACGTATTCAGGGCTTGGCTCTGCGTAACTGGTGATGCCTTAGTTCAATCGAACTCTTAAACAAAGTTCGGCCGAACTTTTTTTTGCGTCGATGGCCCTTTACGTCAAACGACAAAGTAGTTCGTCCAAACTTTTACCTAACTTTCCATCGGCCGGAAACTACCGCCAAGCCCCTCCAAAAAAAAATTTTACGGCAATATAAATTGCCGCAAAATCATTAATTATTTTCACATATTTTCGCACGTTTGGTCTGATTTTACGAAAGTCTTGATCTGATTTTGCAAAGAATTGTTTTGGGTTTAAGGACTTTTCTTGGAGGTACATTTAAAGGACTTTTCTTTGAGACACATTATTGTCGTACATTTGATCTGATTTTGCAAGGAATTGTTTTGGGTTTAAAGAATTTTCTTGGAGGTACTTTCAAAAAACATTTTTGAAGACTTTTCTTAGAGGTACATTCAAAAGACATTCTTTGGAGGTATGTGATACAGTTTTTTGGATGTTTTTTGGGCTTCATTTTTTTTTTAAGCATGGATTTGGGCTTAATTTCGAAAGGACATTTTTTGGTTTTGGGTTGAAGTAAATATTTTATAATGATTTTTTTAAATGAGTTTTTGTGTAACTTTTTAAATGAAATTTTTTTGTAGGACTTGGAAGGAAATATTTTGAACTTTGTTTCATTTTTATAAGTAAATATTATAATTTTGATATATTTAAAATTTTCCTAGTGTAAAATGTGAAGCTTAATTTTTATTTGATGAACTAATTTGAAAAATATTTTGCAATGTAAATAGAGAGAGATATTCCTCAAAACATTGATGATGAGATACAAAATTTTGAAAGAGAAAGTGAAAGAGATACTGAACCAATGATTGAAGATGGTGAAAATGTTGAAAGAAATTCAAGTGAAGAAATTGAATCACAAGGTAGGTAGGTATATATATATATATATATGTTGAACACATGCACGTATTATTGAAATTAAACATATATTTATTAGTTTAGTTATTTATTGAATATGTAAACTTATTATGTACTATTCATTCGAATATGTACAGATGAAATCAATGTCGATGATGAGATGTTAGAAAATGTTGACACTCACACATATGGAGATAAAAAAGCTGACCATTATATACGATATCGTGTTAACCACATTTTTGAGAAGTATTTCATAAAGGAAAATGTGACAGTTCAAGCCCAAATGTTGAAAGGTCTCCTATCATTAAGGAAATTAAAAGAAGCTACGACTTTATTGGGTATTTGAAAATCAACCAAAGATTAAAAAATGAAAGAAAATGTGATACCAAATATAAATAGTGCTATAAATTCAATTAGAAAATCTAGACAGAAAAATGATTCAGTTTTACGTAGAGCAATACATATGGTAGCGGTTTCATCAAGTACTAAAGAGAATCGCTTGGTAAAATCTATGGCACGAGCATTAGGAACCTCACAAAAAACTTTGCACAAACATCGAAAATTTCGGTTGCAAATAGATGTAAATGATGAACTCGCTTGTTGGAGAGCTATTTGTAGGCAACCATACAAAGATAGATTTGGAGAAAATGTTAAAAAAATAATATATGAATATTGGAAGAACAATTCGCATGTTTTTCCAACTATAAGGCATGTGATGCAAAGAAGAATAGCATGAAATCAGTACGAAGAACATGAAAGAAATTTCTTGGAAACCACTCAGATAGAGTTGTTCAACAAGTTCAAAGAAGAGAATCATGAAATTCATGTTTCAATCAGTGCTTTTGTTCAACAAAAACCATGGTATGTAAAACCTATCACTGTACACGACACATTTCTTGATTTTGGTAGAACATTTTGGAAGGATTCACCTCCTCCTTCCACTATCCATGATTTCATATCTCAAATTCTATGTGAAAGAGAAAGCAATGAACTATTTTACGAAAAGAAATGTGTTGGGGGTAAAAAATGCGATGATTGTGGAAATTTGACTAAATTTCAAAAAAAATATCGTACTGATATAAATGATCAATCATTGTCCAACATGAAAGTGAAATGGAAGAGATATGAATATATCCATACATCGATTCAAGGTGCAAATAGTGCTAAAAGAATTGAATTACGAGAAGAATAAATTTTTGTGATAGAATTTTTGAGAAAGTTTGAGGCAAAAATTTACAAATACACCAAGCATTCCCATAGAGCTCGATGGCAAGACTTGCAATTCAAAAAATCCCGTGATTTTTTTCCACCAGGGACCATTTTGTCAGTAATTGATTTTGCAAAAAACTACACATTTGTTCCATAAAAAGAAATTTAGAGTGGATACTATCATTCTGACCAAGTCTCCATGCTCGTCCATATTCTATATATACATGCTGAAAAAAATTCGATCATATAGAAAGCACCAATGAAAATCGACATATTATTAAAGAATAACACTTTTATATTAGTGACGATCGTACACATGATACATATTTTGTACAACATTGTTTTGGAAAAAAATATGATTCCTTGAAAAATCGTGGAATAACATTCAATGAACATTGGATGTGGTCAGACAAATGCGCAGGTCAATTCAAATCTGCACGATCATTCTTTTGGTTGTGTTGTCTTCATAAGAAAACCTGCATTAAACATTGTTGGAATTTCTTTGAGACTGGCCATGGAAAAGGAGAACATGACAGTGCAGGGGCATGCATAAAACAAGCACTTCGAAGATATCAAATGAACCCCTTTGTAAGCCGACTTGTGGACGCGAAAGAATTTTTTCAATGGTGCATCCGTGCTCTAAGCCATGACACTAACCGATCAAGGGAAGTGTGAAGGTACATTCAATTTAATTTTTATTGGATATATAATTTTAAACAATGTACATTTATCACAATGATTATCTTTGATTGTATTTTGATATCATATTTACATTCTTCTTTAAATTTTCCATATAAAGGTTTTTTTTCGCATATTGGGATCGAAGACGTAGATAGATCAATTGGAAATGACGTTGAAACAATAAAAGGGACTCGAAAATTGCATTCAATTAAAACAAAGTCATCTAGAAATTTGTTTGCATTGGATAAAAGAAAATATTCTTGTTTTTGTCATGTTTGCATAGACAACACAAAATCCAATGACGTTTGTGAAAACAAAATGTATGTAAAAGATTGGAAACATACAGAGCTAAATACAAAGGGAAAAATGTTTGTTGCAATGTTTGAAGAAATGCAATCAGAGAACACTACAATATCATCCGATGGTGATCAAGTTTTTGATCTTGTTAGAGAAGGTAACATTGGAATTGCTTTCTAATGATAAAGATCTAGAAATAAATTTGAATATGTATAATTTTGTTAAGTTTGTTTTATTATGCATGAGATGTTTTTGCTGTAATTGCACCTACTGAAAATAATGAAAATGTGAAGTATTATTTGATGCGTTGCACTAAATGAAAAATGAAATTATTAGAAGACTATAATGATCACGGATTTCCATACGAAAGAGGATCTATTATACTGAAAGGTTATTTTTTCAAACAAACTAATCAAAGTGGGAATTTTGTTTAATTTGAAGACTATGAACCTGATTTCATAAGTTGTAAATATAGTCAGTTGGTGTGTGCAGCACGCATAAAGTTGATCGAGGTTCAATCAAAGAAAAAAACGAATATTAAGAAATGTAAAATGTCAAAATCCGATCATGAACAGATTATTGAAGATGGCATTCCATTGGAATTTTTTTTATTGAACTACCCAACAATTTATTCTCTTTGGATTATATGTTCTAGAACTTCCAGTACTCAATTAAAAATTGAGCTACCTTGTTATGTTATATGTGCAAGTGTTTGCACATGTACAAATTTTTTTGGTACATGCACACTCTAGTATCAACTGAAAGTAGCTTTTCTATACATGCATTGATGAAAAATGTCACATGTATTGGATATATATATGTTCTAGAATGCAATTAACTGTTCAAGTAGTTTTACTATGTGCATTGATGAAAAATGTTTCACGTACTCAATATATATGCTCTAGAATGCAATTAACTGAAAGTATTTTTTCTATGTGCGTTGATGAAAAATGTTGCATGTACTAGATATATACACAAACTCAATGCACGCCCAGTTTTTCTTGTGGGATTTTTTGGTAAAAAGTATCCACAATGTAAATAAATCATCTGCAGTATACTTTTGTACGAATATTCCTTTCAAACAAGAGACTCGGAGCACTTCTTCGACTTTTGGTGGGATTTGACCCACATCTCTATTCCTGATTGAAAATCTAGTACAAAATTTGTCTGTCCAATGGTCGAATATGTTCTATGTGCATTGATGAAAAATGTTGTGCACGTATTGGATATATGTGTGTGTGTGTGTGTGTGTGTGTGTGTGTGTGTGTGTGTGTGTTCTATAATGAAATCAATTGTTCAAGTAGTTTTCCCATGTGCATTGTTGAAAAATGTTTCAAGTACTGAATATATATATTCTAGAATGGAATTAAAACTGAATGGACCATCAATTTACCAATTTATAAATCAACAAGGCTACCTAGTTGAGTGCATTAATGACATTGACCCCAATTCAACAAACATATATCTACTTCTTATATTTCCAATCAAAATTAAAGGGATTTATATGGGAAAGAGGTAGAACATATAGCCCATGAACTACTTTAGTTCATAGGTCAATGAAGGTATCATCATGTGGGAAAATGTTTCAAGAATACTTGATCATACTTAAAAGTAATCTTAAGATTGTTTTTGATCTCTACATACTACATACTATTGTTTGAGTGAAAAAAATTTCCAATGAAAAGAACATAGCTTTTCAATCCAACTAACCATATCAATTGAGCTCTATTTGAAAAAAAAGTAAAAAAAACCAAAAAGCCAACAAAATAACATCCTTGGTTGTTATTTTTATTGGAATAACTAAATCATATTAAGGATTCTCTTCATTGAAATTGTTTTTCGATGGAGAATCCTTAAAATATGATTTAGCTATTCCAACAAAAATGACAACCATGAATGTTATTTTGCTGACATGTTTTGTGGCATGTTAACTTTTCTTTACTCTTTTTTCAATTAGAGCTCAATTGATATGGTTAGTTGCATTGAAAAGCTATGTTCTTCCCATTGGAAAATTTTTCACTCAAACAAGAGAAGAGTATGTAGAGATCAAAAGCAATCTTAAGATGCCAAATGTACTTCAACCATCCAAAACTTGAATTTTAAAAACTTTTTGATTATATCAAAATAAATTACTTCACATGTCATGCCAATTTAGTTCAACTATCCAATAAAAACATTAAACATTTAAAATTATATCACATGCCAAATGTGGATTGAAACCATCCAAAACTTAGTTTTAAAAACTTTTTGATTATATCACAACATTACTTCACATGCCATGCCAATTGTAGTTCAACTATCCAATAAAAATATTTAACATTATATCACATGCCAAATGTAGATTGAAACCATCCAAAACTTAAGTTTTAAAAACATTTTGATTATATATCACAACATTACTTCACATGCCATGCCAATTATAGTTCAACCATCCAATAAAAACATTTAACATTATATCACATGCCAAATGTAGATTGAAACCATCCAAAACTTAACCTTTAATTTAACAAAAAATTATAGATCACAACATTACTTCACATGCCAAATGTACTTCAACCATCTAAAACTTGAGTTTTAAAAACTTTTTGGTTATATCACAACATTACTTCACATACAATGTCAATTGTAGTTCAACTATCCAATAAAAACATTAAACATTTAACATTATATCACATGCCAAATGTAGATTGAAACCATCCAAAACTTAACTTTTAATTTAACAAAAAAATTTAGATCACAACATTACTTCACATGCTAAATGTACTTCAACCATCCAAAACTTAAGTTTTAAAAACAAAACAAATTATAACACATCATTACATAACATGCCAAATGTAGTTCAAAAGCAAAACATTAATTTATAGATGACAACATTACTAGTAGTTCAACTATCCAAAACTTAAAAGTTTTAAAAACCAAACAAATTATATAACAACATTACTTCACATTCACATGCCAAAAGTATTAAAACCATCCAAAACTTAACTTTTTGGAACAAAACAAATTATATTAACACTGTAATAAAATATTTCCAAAATTTGTAGAGCTCACAAGTATCAAGTATCAAGTTATATCTGTGCATCTAGATAATATATAAAAAAGTAAATTTAAGACTAGAAATCTTGAAATCAAATCTACAAATAATGTCCATCAAATATAGATGGATGTAGTGTCTTTCCTAGTAGAGTCTCAATCCGTGTGCTATCTTGCGAAGCATGGGGAACCTATGCATAATGCACATACAAACATTAAAATTTGATGTTTTAAAAATGTGTAAGAATATATAGAACTTCATGTAAAAACGAAATATAGAAAAAAATCACGCAATACCTCATGAGGTTCCCTCTCCATTTGTTCGCCTGCTACAACTTCCCCCATTGGAACATCTCCAACAACAAATTGTACAATATACACGTACAATTATATATATATATATATATATATATATATATATATATAAATTTCAGATGAAAATGCACATGTGTACATATATAAACTTATTTTCAATAATATTAAAAAAAAGTTAGAAAACTTGTTCAAATGGTTGAAATGGTGTGGATGTTCCTATCTCCGTCACTAGAGTTCGTGGATTAAAGAAATCTTCTATAGGAACCTAAAATTCAAAATTTTAAAAGTATAAAATAACTCAAGATCAAGATCTCAATTTATAATAAAACTTAAATAAACTTCAATTTATAAATTATAACTTTTAAAAAAACATATATATATTTAAAAGTGAAAAATTGAATACTTCTGTAGGTGAATTTGGGACATCTCCTAAGAGAGGCTCCAAAAGAAAATCTCCAAAAACCTAAAATTCAAAAAATTTAAAATAACTCAAGATATAGATATATATATCTCAATTTTTAATGGAACTTTTTGAGGTGGAATATATATATAACTTAAACATAAATTTTAAAAGTGAAAAATTTTCCATAATTGTTGTGGATGTGGCTTATCTCCTAAGGAAGTAGAAGGTACATCTCCCAAGGAAGAAGAAGGTACTGCCATCCCAAATACATTGGACAGAATCGGAATCTGTTAAAACAATTTATTGTTATATATTTACATGCACATGTGTGCACAATTATTTATTTTAAAAATATCACTTAAAAAACACTAACATTTGTCAACATATCTTGATGGTGAGACCCATCTTCATTGTTTGAACCAGAGGCCCCGAACGTGATATTAACATTTTCGTCATTCATCATGCGTGGCGACTACAAATGGTGTTTTAACATATAATGATACATTTATGTTAGATTAATGTACATAAAAATAAATGTATACATGTACATACACATGTATTTATTACAAATTGTACACATGTATGTGTTAAAATAATTGAACCCTAAGGTCATTAACACATACCATTCCCGTGCCCTCTTCCTCATGAAGAATTAAGTCTTGCCAACCATTGCGACAATTCTTTGCATATATTCTGAGATCTTCAACATTCATGTTGTCAATCTCTTCATCTGTACAATACAAAAAATTGGCACGTGCATTCTCACGTGCTCTTTGTCGATTTAGACAAAGATCGACTCCACCCAATCCGCTGTGAACATTGTCAATGATGACATCCCTTGCTTCTCGACTTATTTGAGAAGTCACATCCATCTCCGACCGCAAAGTTTCGACCCGAAAAGGTCGACTCACCAATGGCGACTCAGGGCGAGGCAACTCCACATCTCGCCTAGCATTCCTACGGTCACACAATCGACCTTTCCCTGGACCAAAAAATTCTAACAAAAGGTCATTGTAATTGGGTTTCATTTCCAAAAAAAATTCTACGTAAAACAATTTTGCAAAATAAATTGGAACCTCGTCATTCCATGGGAGCCCATAGGCCGTAACGTGCTTATCATAGAAATAGTGAGCTATATCGGGGTGCTTGAAATATTGCACCTTAAGCATTTTTATTTTTGGCCCTTCCTTGAAATTAAACATTGACTTCGCCATTTCTTTTGTAACTCTTTGTTTTACATCCTCCCATTTATCAAGACTCATTACTATTTCATTTCTCTTTCTCATGACTTCTACAAATGTATCAGTCGTTGGCCCAAGAGTTTTGTACACATTTACTAGTTCACCCAATGTATGTGTAACTATTTCGAGGCTTTGTCGACTCTCAGTAGGTAGAGTCAAAGCCACGAGATCTCTCTGCAATTTTTCATGAAGTTGTTGACACCTTTCTAAGGTGCATTGTGTCATGTTTCTTTCCCATGGTATATCAAAAATGTCGTCTAGATAAGTTGTGGTGGGTATACAACCTTCTTCTTGAATGTAGCGTTTTGCCCTGCGTCTATTTTGACCAACATTTGGCGCATTTTCAGCCTCTGCATCAATATATATAAAATTTTGTATATTAGAAAAAACACATGTAAACAAATTTGTACAAATTCAATGAAAAAAATATTGAAATTGATGGCAACCTCGACGTGGTTGGCTAGCATCTTCTCCACCTTGAAACTATTGAGAACCAGAGTGACCCTGCTGAGAACCAGCACCACCAGCCGTTGATTGGCCTCCGGGGGAATAAATATCACCACCTTCACGCAACCTGCTACCACTTATTGATGGCGCTCTAAGGGGATTTGAACCACCACCAACCTCTCGAGAGGAGAGAGAAGCTTCATAAACAAATACAAATTTATAATCAATTGAAAAATACATGCATGCATATAAATACACGTGTACATATTCACTGATTAAATTGTGTTAAAACCATACCACGACTGGGTGAAACATGGGCATCCATGGATGGAGTAGAGACCCTTCTCTTCTTATTAGCTCCTAAAAAATAAAAAATGAAACTTATTAACAACTAATTTAACTCACAAAGTTGATAAAAAATCAATTCCATATGTACACACATGTATGGAGATTTAAGATTATATTTAAATTTACCATGAACAACTCTCGATCCCCGATCCCCCCCTCTCGTAGAGATATGAGATTTTGTTGATCTTCGTCGTTGATCCTCCATGATATATATATCTACGGTGGAAATTTACAATTATTTTTTTAAATAACTAATTTAAATTAAATTCAAAATAAATTTCAAAAAATTAATGTAATTTAGTGTAAACAAATTATGTAAAACACAACTTTCAAAGCACTAATTGATGTGTGAAACTCAATTTAAGAAAAAAAAAGTTATAAAAATGATAATTTCACCAAATTGTGTTTTACATGGTGGGAGCACACTTGGTATAAAATTGAAAAAAACACATTGTCATTAAAAAAGAAGTGAAACTCCATTTAAACAAACTCCATTTAAACAAAAAATTGTTGAAGTCCCCGCATTTTAATTTTATAAAAATGTGAAGTTCACCACTTGTTGCAAATGTGAAGTTCACCAAGTTGTGCTTTACATGGTGTGGTGGGAGCACACTTGGTATATAATTGAAAAAAGCACATGGTCATTAAAAAAGACGCATTTATAAGTACACAACACACACATATCCAAGATATGTTACAATGTCGATCAATAAATTTTGAAGGAGAGCGTCTCAACACTAATTCATCTTTGAGAGATGAATCTTGAATTTTTGAAGAAGAGCGTCTCAAAACTAATTCATCTTTGAGAGATGAATTTTGAATTTTTGAAGAAGAGTGTCTCAAAACTAATTCATCTTTGAGAGATGAATCTTGCATTGGCATTGCCCCGTATAATTCTAATTCATTTATTAATTCATCTTTGATAGATGAATCCTGAATTTTCATTGCCCCACGCAATATATTAGCAGACATCTTATTCACATTTGTACAATGCCTTATACTAAAAAATTTAAATTGGCTAACAATATTGTTTGCTATTCCATGCAATTATTTTAGCCTCTCCTTCTTAACTTGGTACACGTCATTCATTTAGTTGTACACAAGTTCAGAATTGGTGAAAAATACAATTCCATTTTATCCATACTCCATCATTGTTCCCAAGCCTTTTATCAATCCAATATAATATGCCTCATTGTTTGTTGTTCTTTCCGGTATATTCATTTTCCTTTGGACGACTTTGCTAGTTGCAATATTGGAAAGCACATATGTAATCACTGCTTTCCCTAGATTGGGATAGCAAGAAACTTCTATGCATAATTTCCATTTTTCAACCATATTTAATGGTTTTCTTATCCCTAAAAAAACAAATTCAATAAAAATATATATATTAAATTGACATTTATTGCAAATGTATGGAAGAAATGAAAAACTTATATTTAGATCTATTCCAAAGATTGACTGTAGGGACATTTACTTGATATGTCACCTTTCATAAAAGATGAGATCTAGAGGCTACCTAGCCCTTTACAGACTCTTCCTATAGAACTACCATGGATATGAAAATGAAATTTTTTTAATTAGGTCTATTCTAGAGATTGAATGTAGGGGTATTTACTCTTAGGTTAAAACCTATGTTTTGTATCAAATCACTTATGGTTTTTTTCTCTCTCATTGTTTGAGACCATGGATATGAAAATGGAAAACTTCTGTTTAGATCTATTCTATAGATGTGGCTAATTTGTATTTTACATACATTGAATATAAAAGGTTTTTTCTCTCATTGTTTGAGACCATGGATATGAAAATGAAAAACTTCTATTTACAACTATTCCAAAGATTGACTGTAGGTGAATTTACTCTTAGGTTAAAACCTATGTTTTGTATCAAATCACTTTTGGTTTCAATGGGAAACCTATATGGCTAATTTGTGTTTTACATGTTGAATATAAAAGGTTTTTTTTCTCTCATTGTTTGAGACCATGGATATGAAAACGAAAAATTATATACTTGGTTAAAACCTATGTTTTGTATCAAATTAATTTTTGTTTCTAAATACTATATACATGTTGAATGTAGGGGCATTTACTGTAAGGGCATTTAGATCTATTCCATGGATTGACTGTAGAGGCATTTACTAGATATGTCACCTTTCATAAAAGATGAGATCTAGAGGCTACCTGACCCTTTACAGACTCTGCCTATAGAACTACCATGGATATGAAATGAAAACCTTCTAATTAGATCTATTCTAGAGATTGAATGTAGGGGCATTTTCTCTTAGGATAAAACCTATTTTTTGTATCAAATCACTTTTGGTTTCAATGGGAAACTTTTATGGCTAATTTGTGTTTTACATGTTGGATATAAAAGGTTTTTTATCTCTCATTGTTTGAGACCATGGATATGAAAATTAAAAACAATATACTTGGTTAAAACCTATGTTTTGTATCAAATTACTTTTTGTTTCTAAATACTATATACATGTTGACTGTAGGGGCATTTAGATCTATTCCAGAGATTGACTGTATGGACATTTACTAGATATGTCACCTTTCATAAAAGATGACATCCAGAGGCTACCTGGCCCTTTACAGACTCTGCCTATAGAAATACCATGGATATGAAAATGAAAAACTTCTAATTAGATCTATTCTAGAGATTGAATGAAGGGGAATTTACTCTTCTAGGTTAAAACCTATGTTTCGTATCAAATCACTTTTGGTTTCAATGGGAAACTTTTATGGCTAATTTGTGTTTTACATGTTGAATATAAAAGGTTATTTCTCTCTCATTGTTTGAGACCATGGATATGAAAATGAAAAACTATATACTTGGTTAAAACCAATGTTTTGTATCAAATTACTTTTTGTTTCTAAATACTATATACATGTTGACTATAGGGGAATTTACTGTAGGGGCATTTAGATATATTCCAGAGATTGACTGTAGGGGCATTTACTAGATATGGTACCTTTCATAAAAGATGAGATCCAAAGGCTACCTGGCCCTTTAGAGACTCTTCCTATAGAACTACCATGGATATGAAAATGAAAAACTTCTAATTAGATCTATTCTAGAGATTGAATGTAGGGGCATTTACTAGATTAGGTTAAAACCTATGTTTTGTATCAAATCACTTTTGGTTTCAATGGGAAAATTTTAGTGCTAATTTGTGTTTTACATGTTGAATATAAAAGGTTTTTTCTTCTCTCATTGTTTGAGACCATGGATATGAAAATGAAAAACTATATACTTGGTTAAACCTATGTTTTGTATCAAATTACTTTTGTTTCTAAATACTATATATACATGTTGAATATGAAAGGTTTTTTTTTCTCTCATTGTGTGAGACAATGGATATGAAAATGAGAAACTTCTATTTAGATCTATTCTAGAGATAAGGCTAATTTGTGTTTTACATACATTGAATATAAAATGTTTTTTCTCTCATTGTTTGAGACGACAGATATGAAAATGAAAAACTTCTATATTTAAAACTATTCAAAAGATTGATTAAATTGTAGGAGAATTTACTCTTAGGTTAAAACCTATGTTTTGTATCAAATCACTTATGGTTTCAATGTGAAACTTTTATGGCTAATTTGTGTTTTAGATACATTTAATATAAAAGGTTTTTTCTCTCATTATTTGAGACCATGGATATGAAAATGAAAAAATTATATTTAGATCTATTCTAGAAAATATGGCTAATTTGTGTTTTACATACATTAGTAACATAAAAGGTTTTTTTCCTCATTGTTTGAGACCATGGATATGAAAATGAAAACTTCTATTTAAAACTATTAGAGAGATTGACTGTAGGGGCATTTACTCTTAGGTTAAAACCTATGTTTTGTATCAAATCACTTTTGGTTTCAATGGGAAACTTTTATGGCTAATTTTTTTTTTACATGTTGAATATAAAAGGTTTTTTTCTCTCTCATTGTTTGAGACCATGGATATGAAAATGAAAAACTTCTATTTAGATCTATTCTAGAGATATGGCTAATTTGTGTTTTACATACATTGAATATAAAAGGTTTTTTCTCTCATTGTTTAAGACCATGGATATGAAAATGAAAAACTTCTATATTTAAAACTATTCGAGAGTTTGATTGACTTGTAGGGGCATTTACTCTTAGGTTAAAACCTATGTTTTGTATCAAATCACTTATGGTTTCAATGGGAAACTTTTATGGCTAATTTGTGTTTTACATGTTGAATATAAAAGGTTTTTTTCCCTCTCATTGTTTGAGACCATGGATATGAAAATGAAAAACTTCTATTTAGATCTATTCTAGAGATATGGATAATTTGTGTTTTACATACATTGAATATAAAAGGTTTTTTCTCTCATTCTTTGAGATCATGGATATGAAAATGAAAAACTTCTATATTTAAAACTATTCGAGAGATTGATTGACTTGTAGGGGCATTTACTCTTAGGTTAAAACCTATGTTTTGTATCAAATCAATTATGGTTTTTAAAACTATTCCAGAGATTGATTGTAGGGGCAGTTACTCTTAGGTTAAAACCTATTTTTTGTATCAAATCAATTATGGTTTCAATGGGAAACTTTTATGGCTAATTTGTGTTTTACATGTTGAATATAAAAGGTTTTTTCTCTCTCTCATTGTTTGAGACCATGGATATGAAAATGAAAACTTATATTTAGATTCATTCTAGAGATGTATAATAGGTGTTTTATATACATTGAATATAAAAGGTTTTTCTCATTTTTGATATCCATGGATAGAAAATGAAAAAACTTCTATATTTAAAACCATTCCGTAGATTGATTTACCGTAAAATTTACTTTTAGTTTAAAACCTATGTTTTGTATCAAAACACTTTTGGTTTCAATGGGAAACTTTTATGGCTAATTTGTGTTTTAGATGTTGAATATAAAAGGTTTTTTTCTCTCTCATTGTTTGAGACCATGGATATGAAAATGAAAAAATTCTATTTAGATCTATTCTAGAGATATGGCTAATTTGTGTTTTACATACATTGAATATAAAAGGTTTTTTCTCTCATTATTTGAGACCATGGATATGAAAATGAAAAACTTATATTTAAAACTATTCCAGAGATTGACTGTAGGGGCATTTACTCTTAGGTTAAAACCTATGTTTTGTATCAAATCACTTTTGGTTTCAATGGGAAACTTTTATGGCTAATTTGTGTTTTACATGTTGAATATAAAAGGTTTTTTTCTCTCTCATTGTTTGATACCATGGATATGAAAATGAAAAACTTCTATTTAGATCTATTCTAGAGATATGGCTAATTTGTGTTTTACATACATTGAATATAAAAGGTTTTTCTCTCATTGTTTGAGACCATGGATATGAAAATGAAAAACTTCTATATTTAAAACTATTCGAGAGATTGATTAACTTGTAGGGGCATTTACTCTTAGGTTAAAACCTATGTTTTGTATCAAATCACTTATGGTTTCAATGGGAAAATTTTATGGCTAATTTGTGTTTTACATGTTGAATATAAAAGGTTTTTTTCTCTCTCATTGTTTGAGACCATGGATATGAAAATGAAAAACTTCTATTTAGATCTATTCTAGAGATATGGCTAATTTGTTTTTTACATACATTGAATATAAAAGGTTTTTTCTCTCACTGTTTGAGACCATGGATATGAAAATGAAAGACTTCTATATTTAAAACTATTCGAGAGATTGATTGACTTGTAGGGTTATTTACTCTTAGATTAAAACCTATGTTTTGTATCAAATCACTTATGGTTTCAATGGGAAACTTTTATGGCTAATTTGTGTTTTACATGTTGAATATAAAAGGTTTTTTTCTCTCTCATTGTTTGAGACCATGGATATGAAAATGAAAAACTTCTATTTAGATCTATTCTAGAGATGTGGCTAATTTGTGTTTTACATACATTGAATATAAAAAAAAATTTCTCTCATTGTTTGAGACCATGGATATGAAAATGAAAAAATTATATTTAAAACTATTCCAAAGATTGACTGTAGGGGCATTTACTAAGGTTAAAACCTATGTTTTATATCAAATCACTTTTGGTTTCAATGGGAAACCTGTATGGCTAATTTGTGTTTTACATGTTGAATATAAAATCTTTTTTCTCTCTCTCATTGTTTGAGACCATGGATATGAAAATGAAAACTTCTATTTAGATCTATTCCAGAGATTGACTGTAGGGGAATTTACTGGATATGTCACCTTTCATAAAAGATGAGATCCAGAGGCTACCTGGCCCTTTATAGACTCTGCCTATAGAACTTGTAGTTAACACTACCTGTCCCAACTATACCCTATCAAGGGTGTAGAAGACCCGTGGAATCACTCAAACTACTTTACATAGACATAAGGGTGTATAAGAATGCATAAGAATGCATGTGTTTTACATTGAATATTTTTCATTTTCTTAAGAATATATTTTCAAAACAATTAACTATATACTTGGTTAAAACCTATATGTTTTGTATCAAATTACTTTTTGTCTCTAAATACTATGTTTTTTACATTGAATATTTTTCATTTTATTAAAAATATATTTGAAACAATTTTAAACTATATAAGGTTAAAAACTATGTTTTGTATCAAATCACTTTTGGTTTCAATGGGAAAATTTTATGGCTAATTTTTGTTTTACATGTTGAATATAAAAGGTTTTTTCTCTCTCATTGTTTGAGACCATTGATATGAAAATGAAAAACTTCTATTTAGATCTATTCTAGAGATATGGCTAATTTGTGTTTTACATGTTGAATATAAAAGGTTTTTTCTCTCTCATTGTTTGAGAGGTCATGGATATGAAAATGAAAAACTTCTATTTAAAACTATTCCATAGATTGACTGTAGGGGCATTTACTCTTAGGTTAAAACCTATGTTTTGTATCAAATCACTTTTGGTTTCAATGGGAAACTTTTATGGCTAATTTGTGTTTTACATGTTGAATATAAAATGTTTTTTCTCTCTCATTGTTTGAGACCATGGATATGAAAATGAAAAATCTCTATTTAGATCTATTCCAGAGATTGACTGTAGGGGTTTTTACTGGATATGTCACCTTTCATAAAAGATGAGATCCAAAGGCTACCTGGCCCTTTACAAACTCTGCCTATAGAACTATCAAATCACTTTTGGTTTCAATGGTTTGTTTATTGGCTAATGTGTTTTTATCAAATCAATTGGATGCAAGTTATGTGCAGATGATGGATGATGAATGAGGTGATGTTGATCATAACCTTTACATCTATATGATAGGAATCTTGATATACATAACAAGGTTTAGACTAGATATAATTTTGGAATTTATATTAGTTGGAATATTTCAATATAATAGAGTCATCTATTACAACAAATAGATATTAAGATACAAGTGAAAGAGACTACAAACAATGGACTATAGTACCCAAAAGGTGAGAAATTTACATTGACAACATAGAGAGATTCAACTAGGCTTGTGTGGATGACATGAAAAGTACAAGTGGACAATGTATAATTCTACTTAGAAGAGTCTTTGGTTGCATGTTTAAGCAAGAAAGAGTCATTACTTGGACAATGTATAATTCTACTTAGAAGAGTCTTTGGTTGCATGGTTAAGCAAGAAAGAGTCATTACTTTCTCTATCTAGAGTAAAAGTGGGATACATAGTAGCTACTTCTTTTAAATGAATATGGAATAAATCTAAAATGAATATGGAATGAATGATTGTACATTATGATAAATCTTGTATTTAAATGACATTTGATCTATGAATAATATGGAATGAACCATTGTACATTATGAAGAGTCATGAGATCCACATTTCCACCATACTATTTGCAAGTTCTATATGAAGATATGTAGTCTAATAACTAATCAGTTATGATATTTGTGTAAATATGAAAATGGTTCTATGATATAAAGGCCAACATGGGATCAAACTACAATGTTACATTTCATTCCATCACTACTATTCCTCTATATCCTTTAGCTTTGTATTATGAAAGAAAATTTATATATGCTATGCTATATTTGAATGCTAGATTTGAATTTATACAAATGGTGAATGGTTAAAGTATTAAAGTAGAAATTGGCTGTAGGTCAAGTATAAAAGATAAACTTCATTTGCAGAAGAAGAATTAACATCACGTTCTTCATATCTCTCCAAGAGGACTATATTTATCACAATGTTTTGAGTAGATCATGAAGATAATAAAAAAAGACATTTGGAAAAGGAAAATAAAGATCTAAATGTATATGAAAGACAATAAGGTAGTGCATAAATTCAAGCAAACAATGAAACAAAGCTCAAAGAAATACTAATATTGCAGGGGAATTTCATACATGCAATAAAAAAACCAGAAAAAGAGGGAAACAAAAAATTTCACAATCAAATATCATTTAAAGAGACACCACTAGTACTGATATATTGAATAACTTCATACATTTAACTACTACAAATGGAAGTGAAGAAATAAACATCAATAGACTCTAAATGGCCTTTCATACAATTATTTTTTTGACAGAACCCTCTATAGCCGCTATTAACCACTACCTTTGTTTAGTATTTCACCTTACATAAATACAGTATATGTCGTTGTCCTAGAACATGAGGTCTTTAAGTTACCTATTACCTTTTAGAGCCACTCCTACAAAGACCGAAAAAAACAGACAAATTAGGGGATGCGTTGGGATAGACTAGAAGCTAGGAACATATAAACAAGTAGCCTCAGATATGTTCATAAAAGATACTCGAATTTGCTGGAAGGTATAGCCTCTATTAACTACTACTGCTGTTTAGTATTTCAGCTTACAGAAATACAGTATATGTTGTTGTCCTAGAACATGAGATCTTTAAATTACCTGTTACCTTTTAGAGCCACTCCTACTAAGACTGAAAAAGCAGACAGATTAGGGGATGCGTTGGGATAGACTAGAAGCCAGGAACACACAAACAAGTAGCCTCAGATATGTTCATAAAAGATACTCAAATTTTTTGGAAGGTATAGCCTCTATTAACTAAGATGATACAAACCATATAAGTACTGTAATAATACAAATAATGTGTAAAGCTTACTGATAAGGTATTCATACTAGTAGTTAGTTTTATTCCATGATCAAATGGCATTATATCAAGTAAGTACAAGCTTATCATGTTACTTATGCTTATACTTGGGACCTCTAACAATTAAAGCTCAGATTAGAATAGGTTATTTATTAGGTAAACATAGGTGTAATTATGATAGTATAACACGTGATCTGTTATATACCACAACTTCATCCTTATAGATCTCTACTATTCATATATGTGCTAAGTAAGTCCATGTATACCAATCATCCTAGAATGAGTACAAGTATCACCATAATCTATAAGGTCTTATAAGTAGAAATCCCATATAAGCTAGTAGTTAGTATAATGCTTATCCTTATTCATATAAGCCCAATCTCATGCTTTTGCTTAACCTGAACAAGCACATATATACAACAATGGTGTTTAAGCTAATAAATAGCATAGGGTAACCAATAATCACTTACTAGTACTTATGCCCAGCTTGTTTGGCACATCTGTAACATACCCTTTACACATCTGTAGCACTCTAAGCATATCCCTAATTAACGTGATAAGATAAGTAAAAATTCACACACTATCTGTACTAATCTAGTAACTCTAATCAGTTCTGACTATTGAATCACCTTATCTACCTAGTGCAAGTTGTTTCACTTATAACAGAGCATGCTTTGTTTACACTATACTGGCTTAGAGATGTACGTTATCTATGTAATCAATAAAGGTGATTTTCAATGTGCTTCTTGAGCATAATGTACTGGTATATAGTAATCATTTACTTGTATTACTATAAGTAATTATGGGCACCACCAATCAGTTAGCCACTACGAAGTATGGAGTTACTATGTTCGTTATTACAGTACTCTAACCGTCTTAAAACAAACTGTTCTAAGATTAGGCAATTAGCTCATACCCAAAATAGTAAACACTCATGAAGGTTCATTATGGCTTGTACACGATCACATAGTAAGCATAACCTGAAAGCATGTACTTAATAAGCATACACATTAAGCAAGTAAGGTCAATACATCGCATTTATACAAATAACCTATTCGGAATCTACAAGGTAAGCTATTCCTGTAATATTACGAACATGTAAACAACATATTCCATAATCAATCACCTCAGATAATTCATTTCATTGTAATATTACGAACATGTAAACAACATATTCCATAATAAATCACCTCAGATAATTCATTTCATGGTTAGATTACTTGGAAATTCAATCGGCGCAACTCCCAGTTAAAGAATTACGGCGCCAAATCAAGAATGAGTGCAGAGCGCCACAAAAACGAACAGAAATGAAAATCACAGCAGAACCCCGTGAAAAATAGATAATGCAAACAAAGACTCGCAAAAAGGAAAAAAGTTTGCAGGTGATATATTTATAAAATATGAGTTCGGCGAACTATTGTTGTTGGTTTTCCCACCTCCGGCTAAAAATATATTTGCCCATGTTGTCAGTATGCCGTCAATCTAAATGGTAGAATGAGTTCAGCCGAAATTTCTCAAAAGTTCGGCCAAACTATTGCCAAAAAATGTTTTCTGCGCCCGATTCTCACAAAAGTGTAAACCAAATTCACATTTTCACCCTAGGTTCTCTGCTACCTGATCCTGTGGTGGTGCTATACGCTCTGCTTGCCACCTATCCAAGTAGCAGAGTGTATCTGGTCATCGTGGACCAACATATGCATTTAAATATTGTTATCAGTATTGGATGATAAAAAACAAATAAAAATTGGATTAAAAACATCAAAATAGTTCTCTTACCTGATTCATCCCACTGTGCCCCTGGAGGCAAAGACATCTCAGGATCACCTCTAAAATCTATACCTGCATAGGGGAAGTCTTCGATTATGAACACTTGGTTCCTTAGCCACATAAAGTATGTTGGAGGGAACCAAAGCACTGAACTACCATCGCCACCATGGCAGGCCATTAATGCAACCCAACGTTCCATCCGAGGTTCCCGAGGTTCCCCACGATCTATTGGAATAAGTTGAGGGACGAGAAGCAGGATTCTCTCTAAAGAAAAAGAAATCAAAATGGCGCCATAACCAAAGTTTTTCAACTTTTCATTCTTTGCTCTGGTTAATTGGCCTTTCATGTTGGCCAATACCCCTTCACACCAGTTGAATATGGTGCCTCTGAAACACTCTACAACAGTCTACATTTGAGATTTAGTGGCTACATGTGGATCTGCACTCCCACACATTCTGGTTACCGTGAATTCAGTCACTTTGAGATCTAATCGCAAGATAGTTTTAATGTCTATGCGAATATCCTTTGGATCTGCCTCATCACTGCAATATTGTTGTTTATAGCTAGCAACGAGTAGGCCACCCTATCTAGCCCCAAACAAGGATATGTTTTCTCCTCTCTGGGACAATCCAGTGAGTAAATAGATATCCTCGAGCTCAATTTTGAGTCGATGGTCACCAATGATAAAGCAATGATCCTGAACTTCCCATGCATTTACTAGCCATGTCATCAACTCTACTTTTGCTTTCATACCTTGGATCGCCCAGAAATTATATAACCCACAAGTTTTCAATGCATGTATTGTGGTAGCATCTTCCATGGCTTCATTGCCTATAGCCTCATGCTCACATTCTCTCCACTCTAACCTGGTGGAATAGCCTGCAAATAAACACATTTGAAAGTTAGAAACCATTGGAGTGTAAAACTTTAATCATTTTTAAGAGAATTTGTAAATTTTTAAATGGTCACAGTGCCTCCTCAGTTTTTGTGAGGAGACAGCATGGGCGTCTGCACGGGCTCTACTCAAAAAGGGCAGTAGCCCGATAATTTTCTTTTTAGAAAATTATCGGGGTCTGCAAGTAGCGTGTGCATGACCTGTGGACCCCTCAGAGAGCATTTTTGAACATAAATTCCTCCAAAAAAATGAAATTAAAGCTAAAAGGGAGAATTGAAATAGATAGAAATGAAGAGTAAGATGAATTACTTGGTTCTGACAATTCATGGAATGGACGGTCGTTTCTCCCGATATTAGCTTCGAATTTTTTTTTACAAAAGATCTCAATTCATTGCTCTAAAGACAAAAGGTGAAAATGATTTTGTTTAAGTCCTTTTTATAGTTTTTGAATGAATAAATATTATATTTTATTTATTTTTCACTTTGAAAGGCTATTTTTCAATATTTTTACTTCTTGGAAATAGGTATGTGTAATCTTTTGATTTTTTGTGCATGATACAGGTTTTTTGGTGAAAAGAATTATTTTGACACCGAGTATAATTTTATCACTTTTTTGGACTCTTGAAAATTACGAAAAAGTGAAACCCTGGAGTTCTCTTTTAAGCCTTTTTTCAGACTCTCTAAATATGAAAATATAGCCGAGTACTTGACTATTTGAACTCGTTAAAGGAAATGAATAGTCGTCCTTTCTGTATAATTTTACCCCTTTTCCGAACTGAAATGGACTATTTACGAAAAAGGTATACATTGACTAATCATGGTCAATAGAGTTCTCTCCTGTATTATTTTATCCTTTTTTGGGCTTGAGATACTAAATTTACGAAAAAGTACAACCATGGAGTTTACTTATGTTTTTCTTCTGACTCCCTAAAATTGAAAAACGTCGAGTTTCTCCTATACTGGACTCGTGAAAATTTAACAGTAAACGACCTGCCGATTACAACAGGTTCGAACCAATCCTTCTTAGGGTTCAATTTTAATACTAAGATGGACTCATCCGAAGTATGAGCGTATAGAAACAAGAAAATGTTATCCTCCTCAAGCTTGTCAAAAATAAAGAGGTACTTACCAGTAATGGTGGGGGAAAAAGAGAGAAAAAGAATCCACTTGTCATCCTTGTTTAAAAAGCAGTATACCACTCTTGAACATAACACTTTGTCACACTAGTACCTGGGTTGGGAAATCCTTTGTCTAACAGTTAATCAAACCACATTGAAAGTCTTTAGCCGATTTTTGGGTATTAGCTTCAGGTCAATTGTTACCAAACCATCTGCAGTGTCGTTATGTGTTCAAGATAAAGTTGAAATAAACCATTTATTGCAAACATTTGTCTCCATTCTCGTTGACCATGCCTGAGTCGGTCCTTGCAAATATTTCTTCAAAACTTGATCTAATGGTTTCATGTTGTGGGCTTTCCTGCGACGGGTCACTTTATATCGATGACAGCTCATCATCTAGAAAGTTGATCTAGAATCCTATTAGTACCCTGGGATCTACATGCCCTAATGGCAGGTTTATTGCCTTCGATAACAGGTTACATCATTGACCTTCAATCGAATTATTCTGTGAAGTGTTCGACTGCAAATCATTTATTCACACTTCGTGGATTGTACTGAGTACTTTGAGAGCCATTGTCATTATTGGTGGTTTCTCTCACACTTGTTAACAGTTCACATCATTGACTGGTAATCAAGTGGTTTATACCATGTTCGACTTCGACAAAATAAATCGCATGGATAGAATCGTAATAGTTCGGGAAGCGGAAATCAAGACCCTGGATCTAGTTTCCACCATCCAGGCTGTGAGGAGTTTTATTATTCATGATACAATAGACTACTTATGACAGATGGCTGCGCCCATATTGTGTCTACCATTGATATAATATTAAAATCATATCTATACCAGAACATTTAGCTAGTTTTGATCTAAGTATGGGAATTCCTACCTCAGTGATGATGATTATATATATATATATATATATATGCTTGCATTGAATGTTTTTATAGGTTTCGATCGGTGTGTCCACAATCCAATCCTTGGAATGATAAAGCACTTCACTCTTCAGAACAACCTCAGACTTCGCACTTCAAGGGGAAATCTGTTGCACATTATTTTGTCACCATGACATTTGACTATCCATATAGGTCTATCACTACCTATATTGTGCTCCCTTAGAATTAAAAAACCCTAACTTTGCTAAACCAAGTCTTGGAATTGGAGAAAAGCTCATTAAAACCCTTAAAAGTCTAACTCACACCTTTCCTAGCCTTTTCCTGTGGGTTCACGAATACTTGTTCTATAGCCTGCGGTAGCTCCCACACGTTCTGCTAATAAAACCTGCAGACCCTCGTAAAAAGTCAAATAAAGGAAAAAGTAAGTTCTAGAAGCCTAGCTGGTCAAATATTCTCCCAACTAGAAGCTTCTAGAGGCGTGATTAGTTCGAGCTTTATCCCTCCACTCATGGAGCTTATCCCTTGGTCTATGGAGCTCAAATCCCTTCATGAGAGGAATCCATTCCCCTCTTCATTGAACTGAAACTACCTCCATTTCCCTATAAATTGAGCTCATGTTTCAGTCTCAAGGGTAGCTTGCAGAAGGTAATTGCTGAAGAAATTCTCAAGAGAGCATACTCTCTACACTAGTTGTTGTTGGCATGAGAATGATCACACCCTTATGTCCATAACTCCATGCTAGTTCAAAGAGAGGAAGGCTTGTAAAACTGAAGGAGGAACGATTGTTCAGGACCCCGGGAGAAACTTGTATGACATCAAGGCATCAGGTTGTAAAGTTACTCTTTTCATTCAAGATACTACATATGGATCTCTTTTTCTCATTGAGTTGTTCTTGTGCTTATTTGAATAATTCAATATTTAGACTCCTTGATCACTAAGTTGGATTAGCTCTTCTTAATTATTATATGTTGTAGGTGCTTTGATTCTTTTGTCTGTCTTTGATTGCAGGTTGTCCTCTTTCTTTGTTTCTAATAATTATGAATTGCAAATAATCTAGAGAAAACGATTTACAAATGGATGTTTGTTGCTAGCTATTCTTAGAATACTAGGGAGAAGGCTCTTGTCCACAAGAGGGATTAATTCGCATAACAAGGTAGGAGCCAAAACCTTTCTCTTTCATTACAAGGTTTCATTTTGTGATTTCATGATTTTTTTTGGATTTTTAGGGCCCTGGGGTTTGAATAACAAGCCCTTGGACCAACGCAAGCTCTTAAAAATGGAAAGGAGAATTACATCTAGGTGATGATTGTTGGACACCTAATCCTCTAAGGTTTGGTGTGAAGTTGAACAGTCTTAGGGAGTCCGAGAGACCTTGGAATATGGAATCTAATGGTCATTCCAATTTATTATAAATATGTATCATTGTGAATATTAAATGTATTGAATTCTTATCCTTCACCCTTGTCTTCGCCATGGTTTTGTTTAGCATCGTATCAGAGCCATGATGTGTGGCCTTCTTTGTGGGTTTCTCAACCATTAGTTGTGTGGTCTTCTTCAAAGTGGGTTCTCTAACATTTGACCATTAAATATTTGACTCTTTGTGCACTATTTTATTTTTCCTCTCTTCCTTATCCACTATCCTTCTAGTAGAAACATTACATTTACCACAGAGTGAATTCTTTTGACTATATTCTAGCTGCAATATCTACCCACAATCCATTGGACCAATTTCTCTTAATTTTTATGGGCAAGTTTGTCTCTCTGTGCTAAAAGATCTATGCCCAAGCGTTACTATGGCATTCTCTTTCAGTCATAGTCGATACAAGTAGAATAGAGGAAGATTATTTCATCAAATCATGAGGCATTAAATCAATAATTGATCATGGAAATGGTCGACCTGTACATCTCATAATTTCAAACTTCCCTGCCAGTTCTACCATCGTGAGAATGGAGGAAGAAGTATGTTGTTGGGTGAACACACTATAAAATATTCGTCATCTGTTGGACGTCCCTATTCCAGGAAAATCCTATCGTAGAAATGTGGTTCTGAAAGTATCTCCACCAACACAAAAACAGATAAAATACAAAAAGGGTTAAGAAGGGTTGCCTCATACACAAGCTATGCAGATCTTCCACGTTGCCCATGCAAGGGGAGGAGGGGAGGAGGGGAGAAGATTCAACCCTACCACCAACTGTAGATGATTTTAGTGTACTATTCCTTGAGCCAATGAAAGGATTTTTAGAAGGAGCCCTACCTTGTTGTCCAAAATATTACCATTGCCATCAGCAATCTGAATTTTATAACAACAAATTGTGGATCCTTGGGTATTGCTTGGTACCACCAGTCATTCTCTAAATAGAGAAAGTTTAAAAGAGAACGACATAAATCAAAGGGATTGCCTTCTATTTGTTTATTGACATTAAAGTTGTGAATGTCAAGCAAATCAATCAATGTTTCTCGATTGAAGGCTTCACCCTCTATTCGGGCATACTCCCTCCGTCAACCTCCTCACACGCCATCTCTTCCCACTACGCAGCTCTTCGGCCAAAAGATAGTGGATATCCAGCTTATTTGGTTGCACGTTTGGCATCTTTTTATGAGCAGGTTGGTAAAGTTAAATGTTGAGGAAGTCCAGACTGCACAATTCTTGGAGTTTTTTCTCCACTTGGTAGAGACTTTTCTGATCCATTAAATACAACAACTCTTGAGTCCCATACCACCGCACTCCTATTTCTGCAACATTGTGACTCCCCTAATAATTCTTCTTTGTATATTAAGATTTGGATTTTCAGTAACCTCTAAATTTTTGCTTTAGTTGTAGACAAAATAATTAATAGTTGCTTCGATGTTTTGATAAATCGTTTGCGTGAAATCAAGAAAAGGTTTAACTTGAGGCTTAAGAGTGGTCGTGAAGCTTTGTAGGAGGTCATGGATGATCCTCAAGAAAATGTGTCTATTCTCTTCATTGTGGTACCTTAAAACGTGCATCGTGGCCCTCAGTAGACCCTGCACATACGCCCGAAGCTCTTGGTTGTCCAGCTCTAGTTCTTGGGTTTCGATCTTTTGTTGGAGCAACATATTCGATAAAAACCCAAATTAACATTTGAGGAAATTCAGGTACTCAGAGGTGTAGATGACTTCCCAATAGTCTTGAACCTCTTTCACAGCCTCATACCACTTCTTTGTAAACAATGGTTAGTCGTATAAATTTATTCACAAGCGGAATTTGGAGCGTGTTTACTAATAAATTACTTTCTAGATTGCTTAATTGAAAATTGGCGGCTCATTTTTCCAACCTAGAGGTCTTTACCGCCTGGAATAGCGTTGTTTGTAACATGTTCACAAGTTTCATTTATGTACTTCTTCATAATCAAGGGGAATTCGGCTACAACGACCACGTGGCTTCTTTGTTTGATTTGATATTCAAACATAATATATATATTGACTCAATCATATTGTATTTCTCGCAATGTGTGCTTCTTCTCTAGCCTCTAGAAGATGTGTTGAGGAAAATGCCTCTAATTGGTGATGTATTAGGGTTATTAAATATTCTCACTCATTCAAGTGTTGATAAGATGGTGAAAATCAGCAAGAACACTCTCATGGACATTAAAATTTTTCTGCATAAGGCACAAGAAAATATAGATTTTTTGCAGCTTGAGCCTCAGCTTCAGCAAGAATAATTACAACAATGGCGTCATCATTCTGAACCTGTTTCTGTTTATAACATTGAGACATACTCCCATCAACACCAAGAATATAAATTTGAGGTTGATTCACATTCAGTGCCTAGTACAAAAGCAGATTTACATGCAGAAGCAGAAATTCAGCTTCCACTTTTCAAGCCCATCATCGGACCTTGGGAAGATCTTGTCAGCAACAAGAAAAGAACAGGTATTGGATATGATAAGGATCCATACTTTCATATTCTAGATTACTAAAATCCAATTCAATTTCAAAGTTTTGGGTTTCTTCATGATGTTTTATCTTCCCCTCTTTCAAATTATGCTCCTCTTCCACAACAACCACAACAAAATTTCAGATGCCAACAATGTGATCAAGTTTTCCATATGAAATATCATCATATTAATATTCATTCATGTGAGAACTATCATAAAACCACTCATTATTCACATAGATGATTCAGAAACAAGCCTCCTGCAAGAACAAAGATTCACCTTGGATGGATCACTTCTTGGTAATGGGCTTCAACAACCAAGAATATATTTCAATCATATGTGAGAATTTCTTCTAGAGTATTAGAAAGTCTTGCAGTTGATTTTTTTCCATCATATCACCTTGTATCTGACAAGGGGGAAGTGATGGTCATCTACAAGTTTCAAAGCCACATCAAGTGAGCCTCTGCCATAACCTTCCATACCATATTCAGAGTTGTATCCAAAGACATAGATGCCCTTGAGCATGCCTTTGGCTGGTGATCAACCTTAAACCATATATGCGGAGTTGATACCTCCCTCTTCAATTTGAGCTTCTCCCTCTTCAAATAATTGGGGACACTTCCTCTAGCAAAAGACCTCACCTTCTTGCCAGATTCGGAAGAGTTTCGGGATTTTCACTAAGCGTTCTAGTGTTGGTGGTCATTCTTAAACCACCACCTTATGCCATCATTGCATAGAGCACATTTAGCCTAGTGTTACCATGCATGTTTTTCACATTTTGTATTAAATATTTCTTCTTGGACTCATACATACCCCTTCGGTTAAGGGGGGGATGTTGGACACCTAATCCTCTAAGGGTTGGTGTGGAAGTTGAACAGTCTTAGGGAGTCCAAGAGAACTTGGCATATGTAATCCAACAATCACTCCAATGTATTATAAATATGTATCATTGTGAATAGTAAATGTATTTAATGCTTATCCTTTACCCTTGTCTTTGGCATGATTGTGTTTAACATTGATGTTGAAATTGGAAACAAGAAGTATTGAAAATGGCACCCATGAGGATTATAATTTAATTTTCCCTTAAATAAATTAGATGAGGCTTATAATTTAATTTTCCCTTAATTAAATTAGAAGGAAATTGTAATTCCACATCTTATGACAGCTTGTATGAGTTAACTGAGATATTAAGACATAGTTAGCTCAGTCAATTCGAGTTGAGCATCAAATTGGAGGCATGTACAATTCTCTATAATTTTTAGGGGGTCGAGTTGCACTTTATTTTGAGTTTTAATTAGTTAAACCAATTATTCAATTTAAAATAATTTAAAATAGTTATAATTGAGAGATGAGCTAGTGATATGTCCAGTGAATTAAATATGGTCTAATTCATATGCAGTGATCAATCAGATAACTGATAATTCACTATAAATAGTTGTTGCATGTCATTTCTAAGAGTGACCAAGTTGAAATTGGAGTTAAATGGAATATAACTATCAGTTATATAACTAGAAAATTGTACAGGTCATGCATGAGGTTAGGATGACACATTAGATGAATTGTGCAATCAATTCTTAGGAATTTCCTAGTTAATAGGGGTTTAATTCCTCCAAGAATGCGTAAGAAGGGCTGAGAAACCCAGAGCAGGAAATTGGTGAAGTATCAAACCATTATTTTTTGGATCAGTGTGAGACATTCAACATAGTGTAGAGGTTTCTCATGAAGGGAAATAACATTTTATTGTTTCATGTTGTTGACTTTATGCAATGTATAGATAGTGGGGTTTTTAGCTGAGGTCTTCCCCAGATAAATATTTTTGTTTTGCGATTGATATTCTTTCTCTTTCTTGTTCATGTGATTGTGCGATCGTAATTGGTTTCCATAGTTTATAGAATTGATTCAGTATTTTGTTTTAGCATATTACAAGATCAGTTAAATCTATTTAGATATTTATACATGGTATCAGAGTAGGAATCACAATAGAGGAGAAGAATACAAGTGTTTTTTGAACAAGTTAATTGAATTTACAGATTTATTCTTTAGGACTAGCAACATATCAAGATGTCTTTCTATGGATTGAAACTCAAATATGCCCTTGAGGGTAGTTCGAATTACATAGCATGGAAGGACATAATGGAGGCAGTTGGGGAGGAAAACAGACTAGAGGAATTCATAGATAGTGATATTCCAAGGCCCATAGCAACAGATGCCCAAAATATTGATGCATGGAAGAAGAATGTAGAAAATGTGAGAATGATTATGTTAAAAGGAATTCTAGATCAAATTGTCTCGAACCTCCATGGAAAGGAACCTCCATATGCTATGTGGAAGGCCTTAACAGATCTATTTTAGAATAGTGGCGACCACAGAAAGTTGGTGCTGAAAGACAAGCTTAGAAATATCAAGATGGAGGAGGGCGATACAATACTATAATACTTGGTGAAGTTCACTCAATGTGGAGATGAGCTTGGAAGATTTGGTATGACAATTCTCAAGGATGATTTGGTGATCCTAGCACTTCTAGGACTTCCCAAGAGTTGGCACGACTACCAGGATTCTATAAATGGGAGGGAGTTTTTTACTAGAGTGGGAGTAATTGTGCTCTGACTTAGTATAAGAAGAGATAAGGCAGAGCACCAGAGATGGGACCTCTTCCAAAGACAAAGAATAATATTTTGCATTATTCGTTAAAGGAAATAAATCTAAGGGAAATAATTCCCAGGGAAAAGAAGGCAAGAGATACTTTTCCAAGGCCAAGTGTTTTCATTGTCACAAGTACAGGCACTATGCCATGAAATTCCCGTAGAAACAGCACAAGAAGGAGCCCGATTGCAGTATGGGTGAAGCTCCGTATTCATAGTTGCCTCGAGCTTTATTTTACCTCATTTCATGCATTTCCACCACCATAATGGGATGCATGTGGTATGTCGATAGCGGTGTCTCGTTCCATATGACGAGGAACAGATATCTTCGCTGACTTTGAGGAGAAGGAACTCAAAGATAACATAGAAGCCAAGGGTGACAAGAGGTATATCGTGGACTCGAAATATGTAAATTTACCTTTAGAGGGATTATAGCCCCTTTCACAATGATGAGTTTGTTTGTTCCAAGACTAAAGAAGATTTTTTGTTTTCAGAGTCGTCTTGGAAGATAGTGGCTATGTGTTGTGATATTTAGAAAGGAAAGGTTTTCATTAGACACATCGCCACTTCGTACAAATGAAACATATCAAGCAGTGTGATTCAATAACCTATATGCACTTGAGGTAATAAATGCATGCAATGTTAGACAATTGGTACTGACTAACCATTATAGGAGTGTTGGCATTGATGTCAACCGTATCTTCAGCATGAATGCATGACGGCATCAAGTGTTGGTATTGATGTCAACATGAGTCAATGGTGATAGATAACAGTCATAGCTATGGTAGAGAATCACCATAGTATCGTGCTTATTAAGAAGCCATAAAAATATGTGCATGGGAAGTTTATGTTATCGTGAGGAAAATGGTGATCAGAAGATGTACGGTGGCAATATCGTAGAAAATAACCAGCATTGATGCCAACATGAGTCGATGTAACTTCATGATATTTGTAGGCTGGCAGATAATCACCATAAAAGAAGGATTATTGAAATCCATGAAAATATGTGTGCATGGGAAGTTGATTTCATCATAGGAAAATGGTGATCAAAGATAGTTTCAGATAATTAGTAGAAAATCACCTAAGTAGTAGCTTCATTGAAAACCCACAAAGGATGTCTCTAAGTGTCTCAGAGGATCCATTGATAGCTACAAACTTTAGGTTGGAGAACCATCATAGTAGTAGGCTTATTTTCAAGCAATAAAATGATGAAGATGGTGGATACAATTAAACATTCAAAGAAAGAAGGTCAAGCAACAAGTGTGGCGTATATTTTGAAGTCACCTTAAGGGTAGAAAATGTTCCATTGATATGTGCAAGTCAGTAGAGAATCATCATAGCACCAAACTTATTCAAAAGTCATTAAATGATGATTATGATTGTTGGGATGTTAGTACCCAAGAACAAGCAAGGTATGGTCAAGAAGCAAAGTATGACAGAAGTTTGGAGCCACCTCGAAAGTTGTAGGCAATTTTCTAGTTCACATCGACCCTATCCATCGAAATATTCGAAAAATATTTAATGATATGAATCCAAAAATGGCCCTTGGATCAATAGATATGGGTCCGTCGATGTACAGGGACTTGTAGCCTTGAGAAGGATGAAATATTAGAGGTCGAAGAATCGAGACTTCCTAAGATATTGGAATATTGGGGATTTGAGTACATCGGGACCCAATATCGGAGCACGTAGCAAAGTTATATCGAGGCATAAGGATATCGAAGCATTGAAATCGAGGTCATTGGCATATTAGAGGTCAACGAATATTGACACTTGGACAGAGCCGCTCTAAGAAGTTGGGCATATCCAATGTAACAAGAGGTAAATAGCCGATAAATCTAAAGAATAATTAATGAAGGAACCCCGTTGCAAACCCAAAGTCTCGGTGGGTCCTTCTCTCTCCTATGGGAGTACACATGGCAGCATGAGATTGGCTCGGAATTTCGAAGTGGTAGATGATGCCGCATGACATTGTGGTATGGAAGGACACATGGCAACATGATACCGTTCGAAAATGCAAAAGTGGTAGATGACATCGCATGACATGGTAGTACAAGTAACACATGGCAGAAATATTTAGTGTTTTTGGGTGGCCTAGTGGGCCAAATCTAGATACATGGAAACATTTTATAGGCACCACATGGAGTGATGATGCATTCATGACATCATATCGGGAGGTCGACATTTCGAAAGGAGAAGGATTCTACAACTCCTTCACAAATTCTCATGAGGAAATTCTTGATGGAGGCAGATTCATGTAATGTTGGAACACAACAAAAGGCGGCAGTTCGTAGAACCAGATGTGCAGCGCAACAAAAAAGGAGAGTTTCCGACAGAGCTTGAAGGCCACCTTAGGACCTGCTACTAAAGCCCCAGCCTAGGATCATAACTCATGGTCCTATGGGAAAGTTGTGCTAAAAGAGCTAAGTCTAAAGGAGCCAAGGAAATCGGAGAAATGCAATATCGCAATGTGTCGTTTTGAAAGTTGTGATATGGAGTGCTGCGATGGTGTGTAAACATATGGATCGGAGACTCGATATTACGACGTAGAGGTGTATTCAAGGATTATGGGCCGATGAATTAATGAAGTGCACATCAAAGTTGGTTCATGAAATTAATGGAAACAACAGAGATCACTTGGTTAAGAAGCAAGTACCACGACCGCAAAGTTTGATTTGAATGATTTTTGTCTTGTTCCCTAGAGTAAGCCACCTCAAATATTCTCATGAATGCCTTAGTGAACAATAGAGTGCGTAGAAGCAATGCCAAAGTACAATTGAGATGTAGGAAATCATGACTAAGCATGGAGAGCCTCAATAAAAGAAGTTATGCTTATAGAAATAATTGTGGTGTTGGTTGAAGTGTAGTAGGACTGAGAATAAATTCTCGAATATGATGAAATAGTCAGTGCCCATTCTCTTGTATAATGCAAGCAGTAGAGACCAAGCCGACACAAAAATAGAATGGGAGGGTCATGTCACGTACACCGAGAAGTGTGGAAATGGTGTGCAACCGCTGGGTAACATCAAACGAAGAGTAGATGAGGAACAAACATAGGAGCTCAAATGAGAAAGGTGGGGGGGAATGGGAAGAAAATTGAGTGAGCCATGTAGAGAGAGCCAGGTGTGCACGCTACTAGCCGAAGCGAAGTGAGAATGTTTTGGCAGAGAGGTCAAGAGGTGATATGCAAAGGTAAGTGACCCCAAAAGAAGTTGTGTTTTTTGTGTGTGTGAAAGGCCGAAGGTGCCAATGCATAGAAAGAAGGTCAAGAGCTGGGAGTATATGGTGTTGAAAGCAAAAGGCCTAGAGCTTAATGCATGCTAATGAAGAAAGCAGAGAACAAAAAATATACGTATTGCAGGAGTGGCTATCGTTGAGCATATGAGTGTGTTGTTGCAAGAGGATGTGAAAAAGTAGCAAGAGAATAGAGTTGAGATCGAGTAGAGGGTTTACCATATACAATGAACATTTAGTTTATATTTGAGTGTGAAGGAGCCCAGCATATAGAGTTGGTTCTTCTATCATGTGTAGGTGCTTGAGAAGGCTTGGGGGTGGGGTGCCTCTTGCAAGTTGGTGCTTGTAATAAATCCGTGAAGTCAATGCTTCACATGGTGCTTCCGGTAAGTTTGACAAGCTTGTCTACAAAATCAAGGGAGTTGGTGTTTCATGCTAGTGGTGCTAGCAAACAATTAGAGGGAGTTTTTGCTTCCTATGGGTGGTGGCTCACCAAACAAATTGATGGCCAGATAGGTGCTCTCATTTTACATCAATAACAAAAAAAAAAAAGATTTGGTGGCTTTTTCCTAAAGCGGTTTCATTAGGGAGTTTTAAGGTCTAAAATGGGTTCCCTAAGGAAATTATAACAATAGTGGAAATAATAAAATAAGATTAGATTACATCCTCAAATTTTAGAGGGAAAAAAAAGAGAAAAATAACTGGTATTTTCACCCTATTTCCCCATAGGCTTACCTCCAAACTTAGTAGAAGCACCTCGTTGGATGAATAATTTGATTCTCATCCAAGGATTACCCATGTTTCATACTTCGATGGACACTTGGCTAATGAAAATGAGAAATACATGAAAAAATGTGATTGCAATCACGTTTTTTCATGTATTTCTCATTTTTGTATATAGAAGGGTCCATCGAAAGTATGTAACATGGGTACTCCTTGATGAGGAATTACATTGTGCATCCAACGAGTACTCCCGCTTGAAATTTGAGTAAACAATTAAGGAGATAAGTTGAAAATACGAGTTGGAAAAGTAGTTTTATTACTTTATTTTTGGTTTTATCTTTTTACTTTTACTCCAAAAAATGGTGAATCATCCCCATGGTTGACATCATCATCTTGAATCTTATTTTTTCTTATATATTTTATTTTGGTTGGACATTTTTTTCTTAGGAGGCCCATTTTTAGGACCTCAAAATTCCCCTAATGAATGTAAAAACCTTATGTTTGATGTGTATGATGCTCATGGTGTGTGCTTTTGCATGTTATTTCATATTGCTAACATATTATATGTTTTTTTTATTATATGTATGGTTTCTAAGTACGAATAAGAAAAGAAAAACTCAATTTAAAAAATGAAGATTAGCTCTTAATACCGACTCACCCCCCTCTCGCATTAACATTGTTTCCAACAATTAGTATCAGTGGCCGTGGTTCCTTTAGGGAATATCTTGAATCGCTAGAAAGCAACATCAAAGGGAAACAAAGGCTAATCAATCTTGGCTTACATATGAAGGAGTTCCATCTTCAGAATGGATCAAACTATGTATTTTGGAAATTCATAGTGGAAGTGTATTTAAAGGACCTGATGTTGATATATGTCGCTCCGTATTGAATGGATAAAAGTGTGAGCAAGAATGAGAAAGCAGTGGAAGTCATCATGAAAGGGTTATTTGAGTTAGACTCCTAAACAGTTAGGAAATTGGGGACAAATCTAAGGGAAATGTGTTGAAATTTGCAAAAGAAACAGTTGAAATTGGCATCCAAAAAGGACAAAAAATTGGACTACATAACTAGTGTGGGATCTCATAAACACATGAGTGAGAGGAATTCAGTTACACATTAGTGCTAAATGTGGGCATCTAATTTATTTATGCCTTAAATAAATCTGGGAAATAAATTGTAATTTCATCTCATAACAACTTGTATCGCTTAAATAAGTCAAAAGAATGAGTTAGCTAATAATTTAGATTAGGTCAAAGGTGAGGAATGTAGAGTGAATCTATTATTTTGGGGGTCCAAATGGTGCTAATGCATTATTTTGGTGCATGTGTAAATCAGCTAACTCAAATTAATTGAGTTAAAATCGCTTAACTAGTTTCAGTCACGAAGAATTAGTGAGAGTTCTAGTGAGTTAAATTATATTTAATTCACAAGTAGTGATCAATCAAATAAATGATTATTCGCTATTATTATATGTATGGGCGTCAACAATGAAGCGACCCGCTTGAGATAGAGGTTAAAGCGGTTAACTATCAATTGTATTATTAGCTTAATTGCCCGTACGCAATTATAAAGTCGTGGGAAGGCTCATGATGGATTGTGCGCTCAAGGAAGGTTGATTATCCAATTTAATAGGAATTAGCTGCCTAGGGATTGTGTGAGAAAGGTTGGGCTAAGAAGGGCCGAGAATTGGCTAAGTGTTGGTCAATTTATCCTAAGAATCGCTAGTCGCTTTGAGCAGATCACAGGAGACGATCAAGAGAGGTAGGATTTTCTCGGTGAGAAAGTATCATATTGTTTCATGATTCTTTGACGATTTACAATATATGATAGAGGGGTTTTGATCAAGTGCTTTCCCCAAGAACATCTTGTGTTGTGTGATTGACGTACTCTTTCTTCTACTTGCATCCGACGATTGTGTTTTATATTCCGTAAATATAGTAGAAGGATTCGATATCTTGTTTTAGTACATTACATGAGTGGATTTAATCCCTTGTATAGAGTTTCTATATAATTTCTACATGTATCGGAGCACCAGGAATCACAATTGGAGGAGAAGAAAAAGAGTTTGTCTTGAACATGATCAACAATTCTGTTATTTATTCTTTAGGGGATCCTACTGCATCAAGATGTATTTCAATGGCTTGGGAATCGAATATGCACTCGTTGTAACTCCTAGAGCATTGCACTTAGAGTTGTTATAGACCAGTTGCCTAGGACATCTTATTACCTGTAGAGAGTGCGTAGGATTAAATACTACTTTCAACACTTTAACATGACAACATCTCTCACACAATTTTGGAAACAAAATAACACTAGAGTGGGACCAAAAACTCTCGATAATTTGACATTAAGAGTAATAATTTAACCGACGTAGTGCTACACGAAACCGATGCATCGTACAATTTTAAGACAACTCATTATAAACTGGCCAGATTCATGATATATGGTAGAAAAGGTATATATATAAAGACGATCGGCAGATGTATAGCAAGAAGAAGATATCAACTGCCAAAAAAGATGTTACTAAGAAGAACTTCGTAGCATATGACGGGCTTAAATAGTTAAGAATCCATACATGCCGGTAAATCCCAGCTAATAACATTTCATAACACCGATATAGCAGTAGATACGGGTGAGTTGAAAATGAAAAAACAATGCATTACTTCCGAACCATTTTAAAGTATCGTAAAAAGCCAATGATATAAGTACCAAAGGCGATAAATTTATATCAAAGACAAGTGATACCGTACCTGCAGCGTAATACTAGAAAAATGAATATAGATGAATGGAACACAACATTGCAACGAGCAAGAGAGAACACACGACTATACTTCATACTAGAATCCGTTTAAAATGAAGCTCCTTATCATTGAGACCCGACGTGGCTCTTCTTCTGCGCATTTGTATCCGAGTTCACAAAACATACACACAGGAAATCCCTACACAATCAATTTTTCCGGAGAATTGGAGCCTTTGTTGTTTCTTTTCTCCGTCTTATATAGATTCTTACCAGCGAGAAGATATTTCATGAAATATCTTTCTTCGCATGACAAAATTTATGCTACTGTCATTATCAAAACAAAGAAAAATTCCATGATGGGGCAACAAATACCCTTTCCATCATGCGTAAAATGTGCCCCGGGCCGATTTCAAAACAACATAGACCAATGTTGAGCAGGTGTTAAAAATGCGAGAGTGGGGGAAAAACAACCCACTCGGAAATTTAAAAAACATAACAAAATGAAAGTAAGAAGGTCAAGTAGGGCCATGTTGTGAATAAACCGAAGTGTCATGAGTGCCGGGCCGGAAGAGGCCACAGATGGCCGGGAGGAGTGCACGTTGGCAGCAGGGAACCGGCGTGCCGACCAGAATCGAGCCGGCCGTTGGCTCTCGCCGTTCGGCTCGGTGCACAAGGCCGTGAGCTTCTCCACCGATGAATGCTTCCAGGAGTGTGAATGTCCGCATGAGCCGGGAGCCGATATCTAATCATGTGGGAGGAGACTAAACTCTTCGGGAGGATTGTGACGATAGTAGTGGCCTTGAGCCGAGTTGTTTTCCCGTTTGATAATGCACTCCATCTCTTTCCTCGCTCTGCAGTGCCGTGTACGATCGGGAGCATGAGTACGGCTGGGCGTTTGGTTCCCACAAGAAGGAGGCCGGCCGCGATGATCTCGTCCCACACTTTGTCGAATCGTTCCACAAATGCCGCCTACCTCGTTGGAGAACCCTTGAAGTCGCTACTCGGGCTTCTTCTTTATCAATAATTTTTCTCGACACTCGTTGATTTCCATAATCGACCGGGAATGCCATGTTTCTGTACGTCATTTGCCCTTAGTGTATAAAGAAAGGGATATGTGGTAGTTGCCGCGTGTCGAGCTCTATTAGACAGACACCGCTCCCCGCAACCACCTATTGAGATAAGGAAGGGTAGACTTGAGTTCTCCTATCATCGTTAGAAACTCCCATCGTCGAAGCACGCGTGATTATATCCGACCAAACTGCTTCGGCCCTAGCAGGTGAGATTTCTGCTTCGACTTCTTCGCCCTCGGCGATGGTTTGTTGCTGTTTCGCCGTGACCCTCAAGCTCTTCTCAACTTCTTGCCTCAATTGTTCTCGTCTTTTCTGTAGCCAGCACCTTCCAACTCCGCCACCTTTTGCCCTGCGCCTGATGTTTGCTTTCCAACACTTCTATCTCGGCCCATAGCCGGACAGATGTTGTCGAACTACCCGCGCTTGATGTTTCGGCTACATGGCAACCTCCATCAGGTATCCTAACGGGGTATGTAGCTCATGGCTCGCTCTCAAGCTCTTCAATCCTTTTGGCCATCTTTTTCTTTTCTTTTCTCTTTCTCTCGAAAGTCTAGCAGACAGCCTCATTTTTTCTCTTCCTCCACGTGTACCAAATACCCGTCCGGCATCGATGTGAAGCCGGTATGCCACCCCGTTTTCTAGCCGTCGTAATGTCCTTCTCTCGCATCTGCCATCAATGCAGCCTTGCATTCCCTTCCTCCTTCGTCCAACTTCTCTAATCTGCTCGTGAAGAACGCGCACCCTGACATGGCACGACAAGCACTATGTTCTCGCCGCAAGGAGTCCCCTCAAAGTTGTCGTGTTTTTGTTCTGGCTCTTCCTTAGGGCAGGATTCGTGAAAGCTTATCTTTCATCATGTCGCGTATTGTTTGGAACAGTCGCCTTGAAGTCTCGTACCGGAACCTTCATATCGATAGGCCAATTCCAAAGACCTTATAGCCTCGGAACATCCGAATTCGGTCCAGGATAGCCCGTCATAGGATGTACTGTGCTGCAAAATCAGATTAACAGGCCGAGAGCCTAGTATGGTATTTCTCAACGAAACCTCCCACCCGCCCAGATTTGTCTCGACAAATATGACGGTCAGCCTCGTGCGTCCCGGAAGGAGGAGGCCTCGACGATGGCTTGCGTGACTTCAAGGTAGTCGAGGAGGCGACACCGTCTCTAGTACCACTATTCCGTTTGCCCTCTTTCTTATCAAATTGACCAAATTTCGTAAAGGGCTCCACACATCCTTCCGATGACTTCAGCCTCTCACCGGTGGGGCCGACCTTCTCTCGCCCTTGGGTAGGAAGCCGGCTCGGGCACCGACCTCTGCTCATTGCGCGGCTTTTTTTCACTTCTTCTTCCTCCCCGTATGCAGACGAGTCCGTCTCCATCCGCGAAAACATAGGCCGACTTCAAGGTTAGCCCTCCATTCCGAAAATGGCCTCGGACTCATGAATGTAGGCGACCGTTTCTCTTTCTTTATTTGAAATGATGTCCCGTGGGTCATAAGCCTGTACCTCTCACCCAACTCTGTGTCCATGTTCTCGTTAAACATTTTTCGACAATTGGGAGGCATATCTAGTTTACTTGGGCCAAAGGGGCCGAATATTTAATGAAGCTTTAAGATGTAGCCCTTAGCAGAAAAATGAGCCGGTCGCCTTGAGGGCTTACCGGATGTATTCTAAGGCGTAAACTCGTCGTGATGGGAAAAGCCGGCACTCGGTATGGGGCAACTTCGGCTCCATAGACCCGAATTTCAAGATAATCTTCGTACATGGAACCAATCACCGAAGTAATCGGTATTTCCTAAATTTCGTAGCCGGCTGCTTTCATCTCTCGAGAAAACCCTAGGGGAAGGCGCATCGTGAATGATGGTGTAAGCAACAGACATGAAGGTGTTCACGAAGTTGACATAACCCTCTCCCCCGTCATAAATCGACGGACAAGAGAAATTCCGCCGAAGACCTGTCTCAATAATTCCCGAATACATCCTATCTAACCCCAAATGATTGAACTTGTCCGCACGTCGAGCAGAAGAGGTAGAACACCAACGAGCAAAAACGAAACTTTCGGACTTTGGCGAGCTCGAAATTGGGTCAGATGGTCAAGGAAAGGAACCCTCGGAATATCCGTTGTATCCCATTCCGTGTCATAAGCCACAAAAAGCGAACACACACCGAAGAGATGTCTTCCGGCCCCTACCTCAGAGGCTCGCGATGAGGGACAGCCGTGCCTAACTTCTTCGGCAAACGTACTCAACGAAAATGGCTCCATGGAGGCAAGCTGTCAGCTCGGTCGATGGTTATGGGAGGCCATGAAGGCACGGCGGGCTTTCCTTGACAACCTTATTGAACCGAGCGAGCAAGGTTTCATCTTTGAAACTCGAAGTATGTGTCATTGGAAGGGAAACGGGAGGGCTCCGTTCGATAACCTCGGGAAAGGGAAAAGACTATGTTTCCTCGGGGAGAAACGAAGGCGTCCCGATGTACATCAGGAGTCCTTGCCGTATGATGAACGACATGAATGGACTCGGGAGTGAGGATAGAAGCGTACGCGACAACTCGAAAATGGCCGTATTTTGCAAGTGGCGACCAAATAGGCTTGATATCGCGTATGTCAAAGGATACTTGGGGTCGCATACCCGCCCGTAAGTCACGTAGGGGTTCAAAACCAGGGGGTTTCTGACTCGCGGGAGCTAGGGGTTTCAAAGTTCGTTTTTCTTGGCGTTCTTCTTCATGGTATAATCAATTTCGAAAAGAGAGAAAGGAAAAGAGGAAAACGAAAAATGAATACCCGAACAGAGGGTGACAATGTCGGAAAGCTGGTTTAGGAACGTGACAATGACTTGGATATACCCGGCGTTCTTCCCCACTCGGTATTTGCCGTAGAAAACGAATTTCGTGACGTATTTACGTAGAGAAAAACGGGAGATTGTTACCATTGGGGTGAATCGCTTGGGTGAAAAGGCGGATAAGTAAGACGACAGGGTGCGTCGTAAGGACACCGACACCGAGACACGTGGCGCGTGGGGATTGGCATATCAAGGTGTAGGTGAGCGCCGTGTCGGCTTGAAGACCGGCACGGTCTTTAGTACCAAATTTTGGACCCACTGACTTACCTACCTTTTATCCACGTACGCACCACCTTACAAAGACATAATTTCCCTTTTGCCGGGCTAACACTTGCCTTTCTCCTCGCGCGGGCCCATCTTTATTTTGCCAATGCAGGATCACATCCCGCGGCCCACCCCTTGCCAATCTTTCCCTACCGTGAGATCTTACCATGCCACGTGTTGCAAGTCCGCGGGGTAAGGGTCTCGTCCTTTCCCCAGCCTCGACCTCACGGACCTCTACTCCATACGCCGGCCGTACATAGCCCGAGGCCTCTTTTCAATAATACGAATACATATACAATGCCGTGCCCTTTACTTTTGTGTTAGATGTTCATTATTGTTCCGCCTTTCACCGCTTAGTGCCGTTTTTTATCCATTGGTTTCAATATATGTGTGCTTCACTACCTTTTCTCTTTTTCGGCCCGATTTAATTTAATACTTGCCACTTGATATAAAACTTTGGAATGTGAGGCTCCGGTTTTCATCCTATTGGTACTCTCGTGGCTAATGCTAAGGGTTAAACAACATTGGCTCCACCGGGGACGGCACGTTTATCCCCGAACGTGTCGAGAACTACGTGCATCACTCGTACATCTCCTTTGAACAACACTTTTCGGCTTTGGAGCTCGCTCGCATGCATCATCATGACACATGCATAATCTATGATAAGAAAATGAAAATGCGCAACTAATATACAATATAATACGCTCGTGCCTTTTCAGCCTCGCTCTGCATCTGGAAATATGGTTTGAGGAATTGCCCGCTTACGTGGGTTTCCCACGTATCTTCCCCGTAAATTCTCCAACTTAAATGTATTATTTCCTCCCCTCGCTTCCGCAATCTTGAAGGGGCCGAACCACAAAAATAAAATTTACCATGCTTGCCTTATCGGCCCTTCGTACATCCCACCTCGAGAACTAAGTCTCCCACCGCAAATTTTCTATCCTTTGTGTGCCGATCAAACAACTCTTTTCATCTTCTCGTAATCCAAGCTTCTCGGTTCACTCCGACGCGTTTTCTTCCAGCTCAATCAACCGATTGATTCTTCTTGTCATACCATCCGTTCTTCCTCGGTTTCGCATGAAACGGCACCCAGAAAGCCAATCGTATAGGAATACACCGCTCGTCCGTATACTAGTTCATAAGGAGATTTTCCCGTTGCCCTTTTACCGGTTATCCTCGTTTGCCTACGAGCAAAATTTCAGTTGTGAGTCCTGGGCTCGATTTTCATTTATTGCCCTCTTCGTAGCTCGACTCAGCCGTTTTGTTCGATGATTCTCGCTAAAACCATTTCCTCATGGGTAGTAAGCTGAGTGGCCCGAGTGATGTTATATTGTCGACAAAAATTCACCATTTTAGCAGTATTTGAAAGCTTGGCACGGTCTCAGACTATCCCCGGCAGACATCCAAACCTCGAAAATGATGTTTTCTTCTAAGAATTTTAAGTGATCACCGTGTCCGTGGCGTTTCGTGCGGTGAATGGCCTCTACCCACTTTGTGAAGTAATCAGAAAGTACCAAAATCCATTTGTGTCGCCCATCGGAGGGTGGGTGGATCTCACCCATGAAGTCAATACCCCATTGCTTGAAAGGCTCATCAACGTGCACAGAATCGTGGGTAGAGCTGCTCATTTCCGTTTTTCAAAGAAACTTTTGGCATTTGTCATACGTTCCGACCCAAGTGAAGACATCTCCAAATAGTTTAGGCCAAGAGGAAACCAAATTTCTTCAAAATTCTCTCGAGTTGTGCCTCCACCGTAATGCCTCCATTAGACCCCTCGTGGAATTCGGTTATGCCCTTTACCTCCCCTTCGATGAGACATAACAGCCAGCATCCATGAAGGATTCTTAATATAATTGACCATTAGCGCATACTTCTCTCGAGATTTAAGCCTCAAGGCTCGTATTTGGACTTATCATACTGGTGGCAAACAGTGTCAGAGGTATTCAACACCCCTTTGTACTGCAGGCTAGTGAGATATCATCGTATTTTTTGAGTAGCCATTTCCACCTCTTGTCTCCCCGTTCGTTCGTATGTTTGTACCCGCGATCATGGATAAGGGATGCCTGCAGCTTGGTGGTTCGATTCCCCGATAAAATCTTTGCTAGCCCCTCGTCCTTTAATTAACTTGGTGGGTCTTATGTCCAGGTCATATTCTTGTATCTTCGCAATCCACCGCCCCTTCGCCTTCACCGGCTCTCCCCCGCACGAGGATGTCCTTAATCGCTCGCCGTGGGTACAAAAGCAGTAACATGAGATTGTAAAATGTACATGCGAAATGCCTTTAAGGACTTTACCAGGGCATAAGCTTGCTTCGTATGTTGTATTTTTAGCTCCTCATCATGAAGGACTTGACTAAAAGAAAGCAATGGGTTGCTCATACCCATCCCCATTTTTCCGTAGAAGGACTCTCGCCACCGTGTGAGGTGATGCAAAAGAGAAAATCATGAAGGGTCTGCGTTGAAGTCGTTTTGCTGCAAGACGAAAGCTTCGTAAACGCAACTTTGGATCCTCGGCAAAGCGTCCGCCTTGACTCTGCCCATTTTACCTCATTATCCTTTCTTAACATATCTCTGATGTGTCTAACTATTTCGGCATAGTTGGGAATGAATCTTCTCGAGAAAATTGATCCGCCCTAGGAATACTCCGTACTTCTTTCTTGTTTTCAGGGAGGATATACCGTTTATAGCTTCCACCCTTTAGGATCGATTTTGACCCCATCTTTAGTTACTATATGTCCTAGGAGTTTACCCTCTCTTCTAATGCAAAGAAAGATTTTGGAGGGTTAAGAGAGAGTCCATACCTCCCGCATTTTCAAAGGTCTTCCTCGCAAATGCCGAACGTGCTCGACATCATCCTTTGAAAAGATCGTTATATCATCTAGGTACACCACCGAAACTTATCCTATTCTCCAACAAAGGTTATGTCCATCGCTCGAAACGTAGCCCCCGCATTGACGCTCCGAATGGCATCCCGGCATACATAAATGTCCCCGGTGGCGTGGTGAAAGCCGTTCTTCTCGGTCCTCCGGAATACGCCCACTTGATTATAGCCCGAGAACCCATCCATCATGGACATTCTAGAGGCCCCTACCACCTTTGCATTAGGATCCATCTTTGTTGGTAGTGGATAGTTGTCTTTTAGAGATGCCCTGTTCAGGTTTCTGAAATCCACACACAATCTGATTTCACCATTCTTCTTGCGCACTGGGACTAAATTGGCCACCCATTCAGAATACCTTAGTGGCACTATAATTTTAGCCTTCAGTAACTTTTTTATTTCTTGCTCAATCGAGGGTAGCAACAGAGGATTAATCTGTCGGAGCTTTTGCTTGTGGGGTTTTGCATCTGTCTTCAATGGAATTTTATGCTGCATCACACTGACATCAAAGGTTTTCAAATCTTGATACGACCAAGCAAAGACGTCTTTGTAGGTTTGAAACAGCTTTTGGTACGACTGTCTGTATTCATTTGGAACTTTCTTCGAGAGCTTCACAATCTTTGGATCTTCTTTCGTACCCAGATTGAGATCTTCGACCTGGTCCTCGGTCACCATTTTGTTTGGCTGTAATGGGACATCATCTTTATTGAACAGTCTCTCCAAAGGTACCATCCCTCGGGGAATGACGTTCCCTTTCAGCTGCAGGAATCTGTGACCGGCTATTTTCTCTTCAAGCTTGTCCTCTGGGATGTCCGCGACTTCTTCTTCTTCACAGTTGTCAATCTCTAGATTGGAAAACTCCCCCACGGTCTCTAAAAACCTCTTCACCTTCTCCTCATCTTCGAAGACCTGCCAGTGCTTGACATTATCAGGGATTGAAGGCCGGTATCTTACTTCAATTTCGTATCTCAGAAGAGGGTTCTGAGGTGGGCGGAATGTACTAGCAGCCACAGCCAAGGAGTCTGCCATTCTGTTCTGTTCCCTGGGCATAAAATGAATGTTAAATTCCAGAAAAGAATTCTCCACAAGATCCCACACTTCGTTTCTGTAGGCCTTTAGCCTCGGATGTTTCGCTTGACACTAGTTTTTTACTTGCCTCACCACCAACTCGGAGTCTCCCATCACCTTTAGATTCTGTATCTTCATGCTTCTTGCTGTTTGCAACCCCAATATGAGTGCCTCATACTCAGCCACATTATTTGTGGCCTCATATTCTAGTTTGAAAGACAGGGGGACCCATTGACCCATAGGTGAGATAAGCAACACTCCAACCCCATTTCCTTCCTTGGAGTTTGCTCCATCAAAGTGGAGTGTCCAGATGTCAGATTCATGGTCCTGTACTGATAGATCAATATTTAACTGGCAGAACGAGGGTTCATGGGCATAGTCCTGATCTTCCTCCAACATTAGACAGGAGAAATCTCCCTCTCTGCTATAAACTGGGGAATTCACTGAATCACCTGCCTTTGTGACTGTTTTGACAAATCTGGTCTCTCGGTACAGTCTCCTTTCTTGACCACCAAAGACCGGAATGGTAGCATATGACAGATCCAGCTTGATTGATCCTCCAATTCTAGTCCCCCAAGACCTCGACAATAGCATCCCGAAGCGGGCTGGGATGTCAGCCACTACGATATCCATTACCACACTCTTGGCCGGGATCTGAGCCAGGGTGACTGCTAGATCTTTGATCATGCCTAAGCATTTTACTCTTTTGGAATCAAAAGAGTAAAGATATTTATATGGGCGAGTGATTTGGAGCCCCAATTGCTCCATGACAGACAGGGGCATCAGGTTGTGGGACGCTCCTGAGTCTAACATGCAGTTATGCAACAGTAAGTCATGGATTACCAAGGATACGTAAAAAGGAGGGGTGGAGGGATCTAATTCCTCGACATGGGGGCCGAACACTACCATGGGCCTTTCTTCTTGCAAATTGAGACTGTCCGGAATATGTGGGACCTCAGGAGCAGAAATGAAAGAGGAGACCTGTGACTGATAGGCAGGCTGCTTCAGCAATTCAGATAGAGGGACCGGTATTTTAACTTTTTCAAGTTCCTTTTGCAAACTGAAGGCAGATGAAGGCTTCTCTAGTGGCACTTCCTTTTCTTTTGACTCTTTGTTTGGTATGGGAGGCTTAACTTCACTAACTGGAGATTTATTCACAGGAGACACAGCTACTTGGGAGGAGGAAGGCATGTGACTATCAGTTTGCAGAGATTGGTTAAGGGGCTTCTTACCTTTGTCCGGAGATTCTTGAGCATTGGCCCCTTTCTGTGCAGGTGCTGACCTTTGGGGTGCATCTTCCTCTTCGTCTTGAGTGCGTGTTCTTTTCCTGGAGGATCTGAGGTCATATTTCCTGTTAAACTGGGCTTGCATGAAATCAACGAACTGTTTGCAATAGTCATCGATTTCTGGCTCTTCAGCATCCTCGTTATTCTTCACTTCTGAGTGAGGTTGTAGTTCTCCCTCTTCACTTTCTTGCACAGGACACTCTATGTCATCATTGTCTGAGAAGACAGGACATGTTTCATCTTGCTCATAAGAGAGGTCTTCGTGGGAAGCCTCCATTTGTCCTTCCAAGTACAAGGGGTGTGGTACTTGGTCTTGTTGCTCCTTCTGTCCCCTCTGCAGTATCTGCAAGGGTGGTTTTCTGTATTGAGGATTGAATCCTCTGTTTGGAGCATTCTGAAAGTTCTTTGGTGGAGAATTCTTAGCTTCCATCTCTAGCTTGACCAACTTGCTAGAGAGATTCTTGATCATTTTATTCATCTCTTCGATCTTGTCATTTGCTGAGTCTCTATCTTGACTTGAAGTAGATACTTCTTCTTTGCCTCTTCTTCTAGTATCATGTTCTTGCTTTACTTTGGACTTACCAGTCGAGACAAAGTTTGCTTCTATTTCCAATGCATCTATCTGTGCATCATCCAGAGTGGCTGGCTTTCTCTCCCTCAGCGAGAAACCAAACTCGGAATCGAATGCTGCCACGAAAACAACCTTGGCAGCAGTCTGGTGGGGCTTCATCTCAGCTGGGAGGCTGAAATACAATTTTTTAAACCTTCTGATGAACTCTGATACCCCTTCATTGTGCTTATTTTTAAGGGTGTTGAACTCGGTTAAGGTATCCCCATGATCTTTCCTATCTCCCCACTTTTTCACGAAAGCTTCTTCCATAGCCTCCCAGGTGTTGATGGAATTAGCTGCGAGAGACTTAAACCATTTTCTAGCCTCTCCATCTAGGGACTGCATGAACAATCTCAGAACCACGTCCAAATGCTCCACATTAAAGTTCTCTGCGAAAGAGCAGAAGATTTCAACATGCTTGTAGGCATCAACGCCGTTTTCCCCATTGAATCTGGGCAGAATCTTTAAATAGTCTTGTGGCATGTCATTTAGAACTGCAGGCAGTTGTAAAGGGGCATACCTATTTTGTAAAAAGCCAGGTATATTTTCCATTGGGGGAGGCGGAGTTGAATGAGAGCCTGAGCAGTGAGTGGTGGAGGAGGTGGTGGGAGTTGAGTATGAATGATGATGGGGATGTAGTGAACAGCAGCTTGAGAACTTGATGAGAAGGTAGGGCTGTCAACAACAGATACTTCAGTGACCTCTTTGACCTCTTCAACTTCCGGGGTAGGATGAAAAGAATAATGTGGAGTATAACTAGACTCAGCTTCGTCTTTGATACAGACACCTTCTCGATAAGGGCTATCTGAATAATAACCAGTATCTCTTATAATAGGGTTAGAGCTTTGTATTTGGGCGACCTGAGAAGAGGAGGGCTGAAGATATGGAAAGTTTTCAAGGGAAAACTCTGGAATATCAGTATGAACTGGTGGCCTTTCTCTCCAGCCTCTTCTATGTAGGATTCGCTCTGGGTCAGACACAGAGGGTGTCCTTGACTGAGATGTATCTGACCTTAGGTGTGGCTTACGGGGAGCGAGGACTGCAAATATGTTTATCTGAAATATGAATGTGGAGTCGCCAAGGTGAGGTATGCACAACTCACAACTCTTCGTGCTCACCTAACTGAAGAGTGGAGGGGTTTTGTCGAGGCCCAGGGACTCAAATTTCTTCAACTTCGTTCCCCGGCAACGGCGCCAAAAAGATGTTGTAACTCCTAGAGACAGCCTAGAGTTGTTATAGACCAGTGCCTAGGACATCTTATTACTATGTAGAGAGCAAAGGATTTAATACAACTTTCGACACTTTAACATGACAGAGCTCTCACACAATTCCTTTGGAAACAGAAAATAACACTAGAGTGGGACCAAAACTCTTGATAATTTGATGCATTAAGAGTAATACTGAACTGACGTAGTGCTACACTCAGAAACTGATGCATCAGGCAATTTTAAGACAGCTCATTATAAACCGGGCCAGATTCATGATATATGGTAGAAAAGGTATATATATAAAGACGACTGCAGAGATGTATAGCAAGAAGAAGATATCCACTGTCAAAAAGATGTTACTAAGAAGAACTTCGCAGCATATGACGGGCTTAAATAGTTAAGAATCCATACATGCCGAGAACTCTAGTCAATAACATTTCATAACAGCTAATATAGCAGAGATACGGGTGAATTGAAAATGAAAAAATGCATTACTCCTGAGCCATTTTAAAGTATCAGACAGCTAACGATATAAGTATCAGTGCGATAAATTTATATCAAAGACAAGGGATACTCGCATTCCAGGGCGTAATACTAGAAAAATGAATATAGATGAATGGAACACAACATTGCAACGAGCAAGAGAGAAACACACACTACCATAACACCAAGTCCAGAATCCTTATTAAAATGAAGCTCCTTATCATTGAGACCCGACGGGCTCTTCACATTTGTATCTGAGTCTTCACAAATCATACATACAGAAAAATCCTTACACAATCAATTTTTCTGGAGAATTGGAACCTTTGTTACTTCTTTTCTCTGTATTATATAGGATTCCTTTTACCTTTCAGCGAGAAGATATTTCAGGGAAATATCTTCTTCGCATGACAAAATTTGTTACCGGTCATTATCAAAACAACAAAATTCCATGATGGGGCAACAGTCCTTCCATCATGCGTAAACAGGCGCTGGGCCGATTTCAAAACAGAACATAGACCAATGTTTGATGTAAAAGTAAAAATGTGAGAGTGGGGGAAAAACAACCCACTCGGAAATTTAAAAAACATAACAAAATGAAAGTAAGAAGGCCGTTTAGGCCATGTTGTGAATAAACTGAAATGTCATGAGTGCTGCTGAGTTGAGGCCGTTGCGGATGCTGGAGGAGGCACGCTGGCAGAGGAACTGGCGTGCTGACTCAGGAACTGAGTCAATCTCTGTTGGCTATCAGCGTTCGGTTCAGGCATAGCTGTGAGCTTCTCCACTCTGGTGAACGCTTCCCCGAGAGTGTGAATGTCTGCATGAGTTGGGAGCCGGTACCTGATCATGTGGAGAAGACTAAAATCTTTCTGGAGGATTGTGACGATAGTAGTGGCCTTGAGATGAGTTGCTTTTCCCGTTTGGATATCAGACCGATCCCTTTCCGTTTCTAGAAGTGTTGTGTATTGATCGGGGAGCATGAGCATGGCTGGGGCGTTTGTTTCCCAACAAGAAGGGAGGCCGGCTGCGATGATCACGTCCCACACCTTGTCGAACTGTTCCACCATGTCAGCCACCTGTTGGAGGACCCTTGAAGCTGCTACTTGGGCTTCTTCCTTATCAATAATTTTCTGACATTCGTTGATTTCCATAAATCGGCTGGGAATGCCATGTTTCCCCACGTCATTTGCCCTTAGTGTATAGAGGAAAGATATGTAGTTGCCGGCTTGTCGAGCTCTATTTGACAAATTACCCCCTGCCTCCTGCAACCGCCTATTCAGATAAGGAAGGGTGGACTTGAGCTCTCCTATCATTGTTAGGAACTCCCACTGCTCAGTTACTGCCGCGACTATATCCGACCAAATCAAACTTCTGGCCTCGAGCAGGGTGAGATTTCCCTTCGCTTGGCTCTTCAGCTCGGTGATGGTTTGTTGTTGCTCAGTCGTGATCCTTTTTCCTTCCTCAACTTCTTTTTGTAGTCCTTCAATTGTTCTGGCCTTTTCAGCCAGGGTACCTTCCAACTCCTCCACCTTTTGCTTGGCAGTTGTTGTTTGCTTCTCCAACACTTCTATCTCAGCCATAGCCGTGGATAGCTGTGCTGTTGCTGAACCAGTTCCGCTTGATGTCTCGGCTACATGGAAACTGTGTGTATCCCACCGGGTCTGTAGCTCAGTGGCTCTGCTCTCTAGCTCTTCAATCCTTTTGGCCATCTTTTCTTTCTCTTCTCTTTCTCTGAAAAGTCTAGCAGACAGCTCATTTTTCTCTTCCTCCACGTGCACCAGTTCATCGGTCTCTACCGGATGTGAAGCCGGTATGCCAGCCTTTTTCTTAGCCGCTGTAACGTCCTTCTGCAACTTGGCTATCAATGCAGCTTGCATTCCCTTCCCTCCTTCATCTGAACTTCTGATCTGTTCGTGAAGCACGCGCACCTGATGTGCTTGGGCACGACAAGCGCTCTGTTCTTCCGCAAGGGAATCCCTCAGGTTGTCGTGTTTTTGTTCTGTCTTCCTTAGGGCAAGGGTGATCTGTGAAAGCTTGTCTTTCATCATATCGCAGATTGTTTGAAACAGGTCAGTCAGGTCTTGTACCGGAACCTTCTTCATATCGACAACCAATTCGAGCACTTTATAACTCGGAACGTCTGAATTCGGGTCCAGGATAGTCTCGGTCATAGACAGTACCAGGCTTTCAGTGTCTGCGTTGACAGAAGTAGAAAGTCTGGTATGATATTTGTCGACGAAACTCCCTAATTCAGCCCTGTATTTGTCTCGGACAGTTTTATTTATCAGCTCCCTTTCTTTGCTCTTGGCAGGAGGAGGCTCGACGATGGCTTGCGTGACTTCAGTGTAGTCAGAGGAGGCTACACTATCTCTCAGTACCACTATTCCTGCTTTTCCCTTATCAAATTGACCAAATTTTGTAAAGGGCTCCAATATTATTCCTTCCCCGATGACTTCAGCTTCACTGGTGGCCACCTTCTACCTCTTGGGTGGTGGCGCTGCTCCTGAAGTACCGACCTCTTGCTCATCGGTGCCTTTGTTCACTTCTTCTTCCCCTCCTGTAGCAGACGAGTCCGTCTCCATCTGCGAAAACATAGGCCAGACTTCAAGGTTAGCCCTCCATTCCAGAAATGGCCTGGACTCATGAATGTAGGGCGCAGACCTGTTTCTCTTTCTTTTATTTGAAATGATGTCCCGTGGGTCATAAGCCCAGCTCTCACCCAGCTTCAGGTCCATGTTCTGCAACATTTTTTCGAAAATTGGGAGGGCATATCTAGAGTTTACCACAAAGGGGCCGATTTGGTCAGGAAGCTTTAAGATGTAGCCCTTCTTAGCAGGAACAAAATGGAGCTGGTCAGCTTTGAGGGCTTGCCTGATGTATTCTAAGGCGTAAACTCGTCGGATGGGAAAAGCTGGCAGCTGGTATGGGGCAACTTCGGCTCCATAGACCCGAATTTCAGTATAATCTTCATACAGGAACCAATCACCGGTGCACTGGTATTTCCCAGCCTGTAGCCAGCGTTTCATCTCTGGGAAAACCCTAGGGGAAGGCGCATCGTGAATGATGGTGTAAGCAATAGACATGAAGGTGTTCACGAAGTTGACATAACCCTCTCCCCTGGGCAACTGACGGACAGAGAAATTCCAGTCGAAGACTGGTCTAGGCTGGGAATTCTCAGAATACATCCTATCTAACCCCAAATGATTGAACTTGTCCGCATGCTGGAACAGGAAGAGGTAGAACACCAACGAGCAAAAACGAAACTTTCGGACTTTGGCGAGCTCCCGAAATTGGGTCAGGATGGTCAAGGAAAGGAAACCTGGAATATCCAGTGTAATGCCGTTCTGTGTCATAAGCCACAAAAAGCGAATACACACTGAAGAGATGTCTTCCGGACTCCCTACCCCCAGGAGGCCCGCGATGAGGGACAAAACAGGTCGAACTTCTTCGTCAAACAGACTCAACGAAAATGGTTCCGATGGAGGCAAGGCCGTCGCCTGGTCGATGGTAATGGAGGCCATGAAGGCACGACGGGCTTCTCTTGACAGCTTATTGAACTGAGCGAGCAAGGTTTCATCTTTGAAACTGAAGTATGTGTCATTGGAAGGGAAACGGAGGGCCTGTCTGATAACCTCAGGGGAAAGGGAAAAGACTATGTTTCCCTGGGGAGAAACGAAGGCGTCCCGATGTACATCATAGGAGTCCCTGAGCCAGATGATGAAATCGACACATGAATGGACCTGGGGAGTGATATAGTGATAGAAGCCGGACGCGACAACTCGAAAATGGTCGGCATTTTTGCAGTGGCGACCAAACAGCAGGGGCTTGATACTGCGTATGTCAAAAGGATACTTGGGGTCGCAGATAACCGCCTGTAAGTCACAGAGGGGTTCAAAACCAGGGGGGTTTCTGGACTCATGGAGCTGGGGGGTTTCAGGTTCGTTTTTCTTGGGCATTCCTCTTCCCATGGCAGACAATCAACAATTTCGAAAAGAGAGAAAGGAAAAGAGGGAAAACGGAAAATGGAATACCTGAACAGAGGGTGACAATGCTCGGGAAAGCGACGAGGGGAACCGTGACAATGACTTGGATATACCCGGTGTTCTTCCCCACTCGGTATTTGCCGTAGAAAACGACCTGTGACGATTTACCAGAGAGAAAAACGAGAGATTGTTACCATTGGGGTGAACTGCTTGGGTGAAAAGGCGGATAAGTAAGACGACAGAAGGCAAGTGTCGTAAGGACACTGACACTGAGACACATGGCGCGTGGGGATTGGGTATATCAAGGTGTAGGTGAGCACCTCGTGTCGGGTTAAAAACTGGTACGGGTCTTAGTACCAGCTGACCTACTGGACTTACCTTACCTTTTATCCACGTACGCAGTCCAATCTTTACAGCACATAATTTCCCTTTGCCGGACTAACACTTGCCTTTCTTCCCTGCGCGGGCCCATCTTTATTTTGCCACGAGATCACATCCCGCGGCCCACCTTTGCCAATCTTTCCCTACCGTGAGATCTTACCATGCCACGTGTTGCAAGTCCGCGGGGGTAAGGGTCTCGTCCTTTCCCCGCAGCTCGACCCCCTCGGACTTACTCCATACGTTGTCATACATAACCCGAGGCCCTTTTCAATAATATGGGTTGACATACAATGCCGCGTCCCCTTTACTTTTGTGTTAGATGTTCATTATTGTTCCGCCTTTCACCGCTTAGTGCTGTTTATCCATTGGTTTCAATATATGTGTGCTTCACCACCTTTTCTCCTTTCGGCCCGATTTAATTTAATACTTGCCACTGGATATAAAACTTTAATGTGAGGCCTGTTCATCCTATTGGTACTCCCGTGGCTAATGCTAAGGGTTAAACAACCACACTCTAGAGAAATTTGAATTATATAGCATGGAAGGATAGTATGGAAGCAGTGTTGGAGGACAACGGGTTGAAGGAATTCATAGATTTTCATATTCCCAAGCCCGCAGCAGCAGATGCCCAACTTCTTGATGCATGGCAGAAGAAGGTAGCAAAGGTGAGAAGGATTTTGTTACAGGGAGTTAGAGATCATATTTTCTTGAGTCTCCATGGGAAGGTGACTCCATATGCTATGTGGAAGGCCTTAACATATTTGTTTCAAAATAGCAGCGACCAAAGGAAGTTGGCACTGAAGGAAAAGATCAGAAAGATCAGTAAGGATGAGAGCAAGATGGTACCAACATACTTGGCGAAGTTCACTCAATGTCGAGATTAGCTTGGAAGTGTTGGTGTGACCATAGCAGATGATGACTTGGTGAGCCTAGCACTTCTAGGTCTTCCCAAGAGATGGCATAGTTACCAAGAATCTGCGAATGGGAGGGAGAAATTACCAGACTTTTGTGGTCCGACTTGGTAATAGAAGAGATAAGGTGGAGAATCAGAGATAGGACCTCCAACACCAATAAAGAATATTTTGCATTGGTCAAAAAAGTAAAGAAAGCCAAGGGAAATAAGTCTGAAGGCGAAGAGGGCAAGAGATACGTGTCCAAGATCAGATGTTTTCACTATCATGAGCATGGGAACTATGCTTCAAATTTTCCACAGAAGAAGGCAAGCAAGAAGGAGCCTGCACTTGCAGCAGGTGAAGCATTGGCTTCATATTTCGAGCTTTATTTTACTCTCATTTCATGTATGGCCAACATTGTAATGGGATGCATGTGGTATCTAGAAAGTGGTGCCTCATTCCATATGACGAAGAATAAATATCTCTTTAGCGACTTGGAGGAGAAGGAAATCCAGTAGAACATAGATTTTGGAGATGACGGGAGGTATAACACGAGCGACATATGTACAGTTACCTTTCAAAGGGAGTCTGGATCCCCTCTCAGACTAGCATATTTTTTTCATGTTCCGGGCCTAAGGAATAATATTGTCTCCTTAGCAGTATTGGAAGACCATGGTTATGAGGTGATTTTTAGAAAAGGAAAGGTGTTCCTTAAACACATAGCCATAGGACAGGTGAAACAGATCGGCTCAAGAGTCAAGAACCTGTATACTCTCGAGGTTGAGGATGCATGCAAGGCTTTGAGGAGCAAAGAAGTTGTTAATGACTTGGTGGTTAAGAGGGAGCAATTATCTCTCAACATGCAGCCTCAGAAGCAGTCTCAGAAGGTTGTGGAGTAGCCACAATTGGAGAAGCAGAGAGGAGACCAGGTGGAATAGTCCACTCAAGCAGAGACCTCCAAGAGGGGGAAACTTCGAGACAAAAAGGCAAAGGGAGTACATACAATTATAACTCTAGGTGTGAGGTGGGGCGATGTGCAGAATTAATCCCAAGAAGGAATTTGGGCATGGTTCATTGAGATGGTGTGTCTCATGGATCAAACCTGGCTACGAGGAGCCCACAGTACATCAGTAGCGGGAAGGATCGGTTAGATTGAGATAGTCAGACGTCAGGAAGACAAAAATCAGAGTGACATATGTCAGATACTAGAGCACAAATCAAAGTTGGCAGTAGTGCAGAGTGCATGAATGCAGATGTCAGAAGCAATGTAGAGAGTCCTGTAGACATGTTTAGTAGCTAAAAACAGTCAGAAGACTCTGATGACAGATGCATTATACTGATTCAGTTGTTTGGAGGCTATTCAATTTCAGGAGAGTTTCATGTGCAAACGACGCTAGAGAAGTGTTGCATGCAGAACATTCCAAAGGTATCAGGTCAGGATATATTAATTCCTTGCTTGTTGAGAGGGAGTTTTGAAATTTGTAGCAAGAAACAGTGAAATTAGCATCCAAAAAGGACAAAAATTAACCACATAATTGGTGTGGGATTCCAGTGACACATGAATGAGGAATTTAGTTACACATTACTACTAAATGTGGGTGACTAATTTATTTATCACTTAAATAAATTGGAAAATAAATTGTAATTTCATCTCATAACAACTTGTATCAGTTAACTAAGTCAGAAATACTGAGTTAGCTCAAGAATTTTGAGTTGAGGGTCAAAGGTGATGCATGTAGAGTGATTGTATTATTTTTGGGGTCTAGTTGTAGTTAATGCATTAATTTGGTGCATGTGTAATCAATTAACTCAAATTAATTGAGCTAAATTAAATTTAACTAGTTCCAACTGAATGAAGAATTAGCAAGAGGTCCAGTGAATTAAATTAGATTCAATTCACAAGTAGTGATAAATCATATAACTAATGATTTTCTATTATTGGTTTCATGCATGTCAATACTGATGATGACCCAATTGAGACATAGGTTAAAGGGAAGTTAAATATCAGTTGTATTATTAGTGAATTTCCTGGGCGCAATTATAAATTCAAAGGAAGGATCATGATGGATTGTGTAGTCAAGGAAGATTGATTATCATATTTAATAGGGATTAATTGCCTAGGGATTGCGTGAGCAAGGCTAGGCTAAGAAGGGGCTGAGAATTGGCTAAGTGTTGGTTAATTTTGCCTAAGAATTGCTAGTAAGTTTTGAGCAGGATCAGGGTGAGACAATCGGTAGAGTGCAAGATTTTCTTGGTGTGAGAAATAATTGTATTATTTCATGATTCTTTGACTATGTAAAATATATGATAGAGGGGTTTTGAGTAGGTTCTTTCACCAATAACATCTTTTGTTGTGTGATTGATAATTTCCTTTCTCTTACTTGCATGTGATTGAGCGATCATGTTTTATATTCTGCAAATATAGTAGAAGGATTCAATATCTTGTTTTAGTACATTACATGATCAGATTGAATCCATTGGTATAAAGTTTCTATATCATTTCTACAAAATGTTGGACAAACTGCAATGTCTATTTGGAGAGGACATCCATGTGGGTCAAGAAGAGACTGAGGAGCTATGATGCTCTTGTAATGAATTAGTACATGCAGAAGTTGCTACTCATCACACCTGTGTTGATGATGAAGAAGTATCAGAAGGGAGATCATGTTGTTCAAAAGGTAAGTGATTGTTTTGTGATACATGTAAAGTGATAGTTCATTCATTGTCTAGATTTTCATGTGAATCACTTGAAGATATAGTTATGCATCTAGTAGTTGTAATGAAGATAGACCCACTTTAGCGGCAATAGAAAATGAGAGATTCATGGAGTGCCCATCTATAGGAGAAGATTAGAATACCCCAAGTAGTGATGAAAAAGTAATAACCCTTATACCTTTGAGAGACTCCATGGATACCTAAATGATTCTATATCTATGTGGTGACTCAGCTAGCACCTCTGTAGTGAAGAAAAGGATCTAGATGAAAGGATATGTTTTAGAAGGAAGTTTATCTCTGCTCTAAAATAGATCAAGGATCTATCAAAGGAAAATCTCAAACAAAAGGAACAATTGGAAATGTATGAGCTTGAGAATGAAAGGTTGAGCAAGACATTAGTTGATCTAAATTCTAAACAAGAAGAGTCTAGGAGACTAAATGGGAATTTAAACAATGAGCTGAGTGAGAAGAAGCTTCCTTTGAGAGACTACAAAATGAAGTATTCTTATTGATCCATGGCTTGAAAAATTCAAATAAAGATTTGTCTCAATACCAGAAGCTAGAAGGGAGCACAAAGGCCTTGGATGAAATGCTTGTTAAGAAAAAATCCACAGTCATCAATGTTGGTTTTGGTTTCAAAGAAGAAACATGCTCCATTAAGGAAAAGGCTAAAGGGTCAACTTCACATATAAAGGGAGTTCGAGGTACCAGCAACAACAAAAGAAAAATGGTTGTTGGAAATCAACATTAGCAAGTAAAGCAGCAGCAAAAAAACAAGAAAAGGAAACAAAAAAAGAGATTTAGGCATCTAAAAGAAAGACTGCAAGGCAGTAATGCAAATTGTCATGGAGGGAACATGAATAACTTTCATAGGTCCTTTCCTGCTCGAGGACAAAGCCTTCAAAGAAAAAATATTCTCTATCATCAAAAGTGTTTTTATGGGTATTTTTTTTATTGCAATAATTTTGGACATAAATCCATAGACTGTAGATGGCATGCAAGAAAGCAAGATGTGTTGGGTAGAAGCAACTCAAAGATGCATAAAGAGGCTAGGATAAGGCATGTTGGTCGCTATAGGAGTTTTGAAAAAAGCATCATCAAGAAGAGTAACTCTATTTCTCTTTCCTTAGACCAAATCAAATGCTACAATAGTGGAAAATTTGGGCACAAGGAAGCAGGCTACAGGCATGGGGAGTCAAAGGATGCATCCTAGGTGATGCCACAAAATGGAGTCAAGTATGTCTTTAGTGCTCTGAGTAAAGATAGAATACTTAACAATGGAAGGAGATATCATCAAGGTGTTGACATGTTTCTGAAGAAAAATCGTATAAAAACTAAGAAGGATGAATCTCATATTCCAGTGATAAAATTATTTCTAGACGCTTGCTATAATGAGCACATGTTTCAGGTAAGGAAAGGGAGAAAAAATAACCTAGTTACCATTTTTTTGAAAACAAATAAGAATGATAGCAAGTCAGTATGGGTTAAGAAATAGGAATTGAAGGAGAACTTTCCTCTTTCCATGTGAAGCCAAGAGAGAACCCAAATGTGGTTAAAGAAGAAGAAGCAAGATGACGATGCTTCTGTCAGGGCTCAACCATTAAAGATATGGAATAAAAATAAGGATGATCTACTCAAGGGGAGTAGATCATTTTTCTCTCTTCAGTAAAGGAAGATAATGGCCTCATGGGAGGTTGAATAAGTCGGATGCAAGAATCTAAAAGGAATGAACAGGAAAATTCATCTAACTGATGAAGGTATGATCGTGATTACTTGCTCAGTACAAGAATAAATTAATTTATAATGAATGTATCATCATTGAAAATGACGAGTGCAACCAACCTGAAAAATACACAAAAAATATTATGTTGTGAAGAATATGGGTTGTAGTCGATAAGTGTGGAATGAAAGAAATCTCATAGTCAATTCAGGTCCACAGGATCAATCCCCTCACAGGTGCAAGAAGTGCAGTTGCAAGAGATCATAGAGCATTGTCTCGGGGGTAGACGCTTTGATAAGAAGTAAGTAGGAAACAATTTTAAGGCTCAGAAAGGAAGATTACTAAGCAAATGAAAGTTTTGCATCTTGTGTGAAATATCCTCATTTCATTTAAGTTGTGAGTTTGATTAGGTCTAGTAGTCTTGTGATCATGAAACACAACTAGTGTAAGCTTTCAATTTTTTTTAGTCTTTCAATTTCTATAGCTATGGGAATTGATAGTTTGGGCTCATGTGGAGTAACCTTGTGTACAAATGGAATTTTCTCTCTAAGAGAAATTAATGTAGTTTTCCTAGTACATTGCCATCCATTTGTATCTTCTTGGTACAATTGGTATTGTTTAAGTAGTAGTCCATATTTTGAGGCTTGATCTCAGGGGGAGTAGTGCTTACTGTATATATGCTCAAACTAAGTGAGCATAAAATATGAAGCGGCAACAAAGACTGATATTTGCAACAAAAAAAATTATCATGAGAAGTTTAATTAGTATAAATTTTTCTCTTTAACTGATACAAAATATGCATTGGTATGAGGAGCATTCAGTTAGCAGCCATAAGGTATCCAAGGCAGAAACCAAAAATAATAGGAAGTATATGTTCAGGGGGAGCATATCACATATGCTCAGTTTATAGAGTGGAAACAACAACGATCCTTGAAGAGATGTCTACAAAGAAGAATGCATGTCTCAATAGCTAGCCCTTGTTCTTAACATCTATTGATTGCATGGGGGAGAAAAATGCAGCTTGTATCCCTTTTCCATTGATTTAAAAAGGGGAGAGAATTTGTGGAGAACGCTGTGATGGCCCATGCACAAGAGAGAAATTCATTGGTGGCTTATGTTAAGAGAAGACTAGAAGAAACATGTGGAATTGACATCAAAGTAAAGACAAGGATGAGGAGTTGTCATCAATGCCAAAGGGGGATATTGTCGGATAGTTAGAATTGACTTATTATTGGCAGGAGTGTTGGCATTGATGTCAACCAGACTAGCATGAATTCTTGACTACAACTAAGTGTTGGTATTGATGTCAACATGAGTCGATGGTGATTAATGATAGTTGCGAACTTATGGTAGAGAATCACCATAGTAGTAGGCTTATTGAAAAGCCATAAAAATATGTGTGCATGGGAAGTTGATGTTATCAGAGGACAATGGTGATCAAAGATAGTTGCAGGTCATTGGTTGAAAATCACTAGAAAATATGTCAACATGAGTTGATGGTGATCAATGATAGTTGTAGGCTTATGGTAGAGAAACACCATAGTAGTAGGATTATTGAAAATCCATAAAAATATGTGTGCATGGGCAGCTGATGTCATAAGAGGACAATGGTGATCAAAGATAGTTGTAGGTCATTGGTAGAAAATCACCAGAGTAGCAGGCTTATTGAAATCCAACAAAATATGGCTCTAAGTGTCAAGGAGGTATCCATTGATAGTTTTAGGCTTTTGGTTAAGAATCATTAAGTAGCAGGCTTATTGAGAATCCATAAAATGATGACTATGGTGGATAGGCACTCATAATTCAAAGAAAGAAGAAGATTCAAGCAACAAAGTGTGGCAAAGAGTTTGTAGCCACCTCAAGGGCAAAACAATTTCCATTGATATGTGCAGGCTTCTGCTAGAGAATCATCATAGCAGCAAGCTTATTGAAAATTCATTAAATGATGACTATGATGATTATGATGTTAGCACTCCAAGAACAAGCAGAAGGGTCAAGAAGCAGAGTATGGCAGAAATTTTGGATCCACCCTCTGAGGCAGAAAATGTGCTCCAAGTCTACATTGTACCCTGTCAACTGGAAAGAGCTCTGGAAAATATTTCCAACGATATGTAGAAGTCCAAAAACAGACTCCTAGATCAAAATATATGGTCTATCAATGTCGATGGACTTAAAGCCTTGAGAAGGATGAAATATAGGAGGTCAGAGAATCAAGACTCCGAGATATTGGAATATCGAAGGTTTGAGCACATCAGGACCTGATCTCTGAGCATCGCAGCAAGCTATATTAGAGGTGAATGAATATCTGAGCATCGGAAGCTGGATTTCATCGACATGTCGAAGGTCGACGAATATCGACACTTCTTGACAAAGCTGCTCTAACAAATTGTGATATCCAACATACTAATAAGAGGTAAATGACCGATAAATTCCAAAGAATAATTAACAAAGGAAATTGTTGCAAAACCAAGGTCTAGCAAGTCCTCCTCTCTCTCCTATGGCAGGACACATGGTAGCATGAGATTGGATCCAAAATGATGAAGTGGCAAATGACGTCAGCATGACATGTTGGTATGGCAGGACACATGGAAGCATGAAATTGGCTCCAAAATGTTGAAGTGCTAGATGAAATCAACATGACGTGGTGATACAATAGAACACATGGTAGACATATTTAGCGTTTTTGGGTGGTCTAGTGGGCCAAATACAAGTGACACATGGAAACACTGTAGAGGCACCACATGGAGTGATGATGCATTCATGGCATCATATCAAAGGTCAACATATCAGAATGAGAAGGATTCTACAACTCCTTCACAAATGCTCATGAGGAAGGTTCTGATGGAGGGGGCTTCAATGTAATGTTGGCACACGATCATAAGACGCGTTCACAAAACCAAAGGCACATAGCATAATACAAATGGAGAGTATCCCTTGGTAGGATATTGAGGGCCTTAGGACCTAAGTGCTAAATCCCATGATCACGGCTCATGGTCTTATGGGAAATCAATGCTAAAAGAGCTAAAGTCTAAAGGAGCCAAGGAAATCGGAGAAGCCCAATATATCAATGTGTCATTTTTTAAAGTTATGATATGGAGTGCTTAAATGGTGTAAAATTGTGGAGTGAATACTCTGATATTATGGCGCATACGTGTATTCAAGGATGGGTGGGACGACAATCAATTATAGAAGTGCATAACAGAGTTGTTTCATGCAATTAATGGCGATAACAAAGATCACTTGGTCAAGACAAAAGAACCATGATTGCACAGTCTGATTTGAATGAATTCTGTCTTAAGCCTTGGAGTAAGCCACCTCTAATCTTCCCATGCACACCTCATTGACTTAAATATAGTGTAGAGAAGTCATGCCAAAGTACATTCTAGCTATAGGAAATCATGACTAAGCATGGAGATTCTTAGTAAAAGAATTTCTGCTTACAGAAAGGATTGTGCTGGTTGAAGTGTGCAGGTAGGACTGCGAATAAATTCTCAATATGAAGAAATAGTCAGGTTCCCATGCTCATGTTTAATGCAGTGGTAGAGACCAAGTCAGATGCAACAACACAATGGGAGGGCCATGCCAAGGTACACTCGAGAAGTGTGGAAAGAGGAAACTGTGGTAGCATCTAATGAAGAGTAGGTGAGGAACACAACTGAGCAGATCAAATGATCAAGTGATGGGCCTCCAAATTAGACATAAATTAAGGCCCACATGACCATCCTTCAACACATTAAATCTCTCTTTTTGTGGATGACATATTTTTAACTTTAATATGTTCATTATGAAGGTTTAAATATAATTGCATGTCTATCCCTAATATTTTTTTTTGGTAGAATATTATAATAATATTGGGCATATTATGAATATTTGCAGAAGGAGATAATTTAGGGACCTTATCCCTACTACTGAAGGATCAAGATTGAAAAATAAATGAACAAAATATCACGAAATTTTTGAGAAATTCTGGAGAGATTCTAAAACTCTGATGATTGAGAAGATCTAGGAACGTGTTCCCTGTCATTTATTGCAAACTCCTAGTGTTGGGAACCAGATCCAATATTTGAGGGATTTTGGAGGGGCAAGCTTCATCCTTTCAAGGGGAATGTTTCTTCATCATTTTTTATAAGTACCAATTCTAATTGGCCTCTAAGGGCATGTAACGGTTTAGTCTTATTGTGGAGAAAACTTGTTTTTTGGCAACTCCACTTTCTTTTCTTGCAGAGATGTACTTGGAATGATTCAATAATGAAAATTAGCACCATTTTTACCCTCAAGGCTTGGTTTCTTCCATAGGACTCTAAGTCTCCTTGGGCTTGGCCATCTGAGGATCCTCAGTCCCTCTTGCACAATTTCTTTATGTTCTTTTCACTTCGTATTGACAATGAATATTGGCACCATTTTTAGCCTCTAAGGCTTGGTTTCTTCGATAGGACTCTAAGTCTCCTTGCGCTTGGCCATCCCAGGAGCCTTAGATCCCTCTTGCACAATTTATTTATGTTCTTTTCACTTCTTATTCACATGCATATCTTATTTTTGTTTTGCATATTTCAATATTTAGTATGCTTTCTTTTCTTGGTAGGATTGAAATAAATGATTGAAATGAGTTATTTTGCAGGTTTTTACAAATTCAAAAACATCATTCATCCTTATAATAACTTTGGAAGGTCATATTAATCATTAAGCTACTTGGATTTGGTTACTAGTTCACAAATATCAGATTTCTGGAAATGCCTTATAGCGAAATACTAGTAAATTTATGCTATTTTTTAGAATGGGTTAATGAACTTCATTTGAATTTATTCCACTTGGATTAGATCATAATAATGTTAAAGTTAATAAAAAAAATTTACCCCATTTCATTTTCACTTGAGTAGGTTAGGGTTTTGATAGATTAACTAGGTCACTAGTTCTTGAATTTCCATATTTTATAGTAATTTTCAGTTATTTTTTAGAACGTGTGAATAAAGGTATTTTGGAGTGATTCCACTTGGAATGGATACCTGATACATCCTAATTACAAACAAAAATTTTCCCATCCTATTTTCATTTTATTTAGTTAATCGTTCAGTGAGTTATCTCCAAAACAAAACTTCCTGTAGCAAAAACAAAACTTCATGTAGCACTCTTGTAGCACGTGTAAACTCGACCATATTTTCTCCCAAAGCTTGGTTTTTGCCTCTTAGGCTTAAATCATGACCCATAGGATCTAAATCCATGATTGAGGAAGAACAAACAGTAATTTGGACATGCATTTTTACAAACTAGATTAGGCCTATTTATTTGAATTCACGCCCTTAGGATTTCAATTACAAATTGTTGTTCTTGCCTAGGATTAATTTGCTTTCAAAAAAACACTTCCATTTCTAAAATTAATTTAGGCTTGATTTCATGAAAATCAGTCCATTACATCATATCAAAAAAATAAGGACACATTTTATGTTGCACATATATTGTCGATACCTATTAAGTTTGTACGAACCCCGGGTTGATAATTAAAGTTGGTAGCCTTGGGAGTTGCAGAATTCTTGTTGCAATATTGAGGCTCATCAGCAAGGTGGGGGGAATGCAGTGTAATTGAGTGAGCCATGTAGAGAGCTCAAGGGGTGTGCACGATGTTGGTTGAGGCGAGGTGAGCCTGTTATGCAAAGAGAGGTCAAGAGGTTCTATGCAGAGGTAAGTGACCCGAAGAGAAGTTGAGACATTGTGTGTGTGTTGGCTTGAGGGGTCCTGACCTAGGTTCGATGTGTAAGGTTTGCCAACAAACCCCTATACTACTGGCCCTTTCGGCAGTGACCTACTTGCACAGGTCAAAGTCTCACCCGAAGTAGTATGGGTGGGTGCTAGAACCAGGTTTCCGCACCTTGACAAAGGATGGTTAAGGCAATCAGAGTTGCGTCCTGTTTCTATAATTCCCAGATTACCTTGTTCTTCACAGAGTTAATTACGTTTCTATTTGCATCCAGGTGCACTAGATCTATTGTTATATGCTTTTCATAACATCAACACAGTATTACATAAACAGAGTAGAATAGATCTAGATCCAAGCACTCAGTTACACAGATCTTCGCAGCTAAGAGACAGAAAATACACGACACAACAATTATCAGCAATTCACAAAAAAGTACTCATAGATTCAGATCTCTAATAATCCTTCGCATTCATTCATTCATCAATATTTCCTTACAATTCCCTTCCCAACCTGCGCACACAGCAACAGGGTCCGCACACAGCTGTATTAGGATCTCCACGCACACAGTCAGCAGGAGTTCGTACCCCGAAACCCAAATAGATAGCTTAAACAATAGATTGCATCAATAACTCATCATTTCTTATGCTTTACAATACAAAATACATATCTAATTATAACAATCTAGCCTTGACTTTCCTATGGTCCGCAACCCATGGTTTTCGGACCCCTAGTTTACCCTTTGACCCATTACAATGTGTTCGGGGCTTTGACCCGCCCCAAAACCCCTGCGCTAGAATAAATATAATAAAAAATAATCAAAATGAACCAGTTCTTGACTTGTTAGTTGATACAGTTCCATAGCAGTCCCCAACGCCAATCTTGTTGTTACACCATTTTTGGTCATATAACTTACTATCATTAGATAGACCCAAGTACACCATGTAAGACCAATTTTACCCTAAGTAAAATTGCTTTCACTATGTAAAATAACTTAATAAAACACATTTATTAGGTTGTTTATGGTCTAAACAGGAAACCCCAAAAGGAAATATTAAACAAACCTATATTTTTTTTATTTTCCTCAAGGAATAATTAATTAAACAATAATTTAATTACTATTCCTGGTCATGTTTAACCCAAAACAAAGAAATTAATTAGATAAATCTTTATTTATCTTATTATTTTCTAGGAATAATTATTTAAATCTTATTTAAATAATATTCCTTGTTAAATATGACTAAATCACCCATAAATAATTAAATAAATCATTATTTATTTGATTATCCTTCAGCCACTTCCTTAAAATGATAAATAAATCATTTATTTATTTATTATTCACAAATAAAGGGATTTGACCCAAGTCAAATACTTTTTCCCTCCAACAAATATAATAAAATATTCCATAAAAGGTGGATCTAGATTTGGTTAATATTATTTTAATCATGCACCAAGATCTAGAATGACCAAATATTTTGTTATAAATAGGAGGGTTTTTCCTACCATTCTTCACCTTTTGTTGCCTATTAGATCACTCTGGATCTATACTCTTGGTCTGACTTTGAGCCATTATCATTGTCATATTTTCCATTATCTATTGTGTGATCTCCCTTTGAGTTCTATCTTTGTCTGGGTTTTCTACACCAACAGGAGAGAGAAATGCTAGATCTGAAGTGCTGAGGACTTCCAAGAACCCATCCCATTGAGGAGAATTGGAAACACCTTCTTGTTTTCCTCCCAGGTGCCCTTAATACAAAAAAAAAAAAAAAAAATCTTTCAAAAATTTTTCTTGTCTTGTCTCTTGGATGTATGGAGCAAAACCTCATGTTTACTGCTTAATGTCTCTATATGCATAGATATGGTTTTTTGCAGCACTTGTCTTGATCAACTAACTGCAGATCTGAAGATATTGGCAGCCATATTTGATGTTAGGGCTATAAGTTATGCGTAGCTAAAGTGGTCTTTTTTCGTACACTTCGACAAAAGATTCATACTAACACTTGTGACTCGTCCCGAGTCAGCATGCTTTGCGGTGGTCTTGACAACATAGCCCTAAGCCTGGTAGGGCTTGAGTCAACTTCCATTGACAAAGCCAGGAATGAGGTCACCGCGCAGGGTAGCTAGCTGAATTTCTCCACCATTCGTAATCGCCTTAACTGTGTAGGGACCAAGCCAATACTGCCGAAATTTCCCTGGATGTTTCACAAATTGGCTATCATATAATAGGACAAGATCACCTTCGACGAATGTCTTTTGACGAATATGTCGATCATGCTAGGCTTTATCGCGAGTCTTCTGAACCTGCTGGTGAAAATTAGCAATAAACTGATCTTCCTCCAAAGCCACCAGTTGTGCCAGACGATCCTCTAGGATATCAGAGTCCGCCATATTTGTGAACGCAGCGATGCGTAGGCTAGGAACAACGTATTCTACGGGCATAATGGCCTCCTTGCCATAGACCATTTGGAAGGGGGTCATGCCCGTTATTTTTTATAGGTCATTCAGTATGCCCACAGAACCAAGGGGATGCGCACATCCCAGTCACTGCGATCGGCATTGAAAACCTTAGTTAAGGCCTGTTCCAAAATTTTGTTAAAAGCTTCGATTGCCCCATTTTCCTGGGGATGATAGGGTGTACTCTTTGCATGGTGGATTCAGAATTCCTCATTCAAGGCTTGAATCGTTTGGTTAAAAAAGTGCGTACCTTTGTCGCTCATTAGGATCTTTGGGCAGCCAAACCTGGTCAGAATCTACTCGAAGATGAAGTGCACAGCAGTATCTGTGGTACAATATTTTACCACTTGCGCCTCAGCCCATCGAGTGACGTAGTAAGTGGCAGTGATGATGTAGTGCGCACCTGTTTTCTTGCCTGGCGGATTGATGGGTCCTATAAAGTCAATAGCCCATTTGTCAAAATCCTGTAGGGCCACTTGAGGTTGTAATGGCATGTCATCTCGTCACGAGGTCGGCCAGTGTGCTGGCATGTATCACAAGATCTACAATAGGTGTACGAATCCTGATGCAGGGTAGACCACCATAATCCAGCCCTCAAAATATTTTGCGTTGTAGCTTTTCCTACATAATGGCCTTCTGCAACCCCATCGTGGGCTTCTGATAAAACGGTGGGTCGTTCGTGCTCCAATACGTACCTACATAGTGTTTCATCGGTGCCTAGCTTGTATAACTGTCCGGCAATGATAGTAAAGTCTGCAGCCCGGGTAACCAATTCCTTCTTCTACTGCACTGAATATGCTGCAGGGGCCACACCTGTAATAATGAACTCAATGATATCAGCAAAGTGAGCATCAACCACCTTAATGGTAAACAGTTGTGCATCAAATAAGCCTTCATCCAAGGTAGTAGGCTCGTCCCCTGTGTCTATGCGAGATAGATGATCCGGGCCTGCATTCAACCTCCTAGGTTTAACGATGACCTCAAAATCATATTCCTGGAATAGAAACAGCCATCGGAAAATATTCCCCCCCAACACAGGCTTGTTGACCAGATATTTCAAAGTCGAATGATCGGTGAACATCTTAAAGTGTCCACCCAACAGATAGTGCCGATATTTTTGTTACGCATATACCATGGCCAATCCTTCGCGCTCAGTGGTAGAGTAATTCCTTTCTGCGCTCAAGAGTTTCTGGCTTGCAAAGGAAACCGGGTGGTCAATATCTCTGTCTCTAGGTTGAGTGAGAACTGCGCCCAGGGCAATGCCTGATGCATCGACATGTACGTGAAATTATTTTGACCAGTCCAGAAATATTAGTATGGGTGCAAAGATCATCTTCTCCTTTAGCAGTTTGAAACTCTTCTGAAATTCGTCATTCTAGAAAAAGGATACATCCTTTTTTAGTAGCTGTTACATGGGTGATGTGATCAGGGCGTACCCCTGGATGAATTTCCTATAATAGCCTGTGTGACTGAGAATAGAACACAACTATTTTTCCATTGTGGGGGTTGCAAGGTTGATAATCACGACTATCTTCGCAGGATCAACCACCAATCCTTGCCAACAAACAATATGTCCCAGCAGGATGCCGAGTGGTGCACAGAAGATGTACTTTTTGATATTCAAGGAGATCTGGTGCTTCCGACATGCATCCAACATTAATCGTAGGTTCGAAACATGTTATTTCACCAAGCAAAAAATCGTCCAATCATCAAAGTAAACTTCCAGGAACTTATGAATGAACTCCTTAAACACAGCCACCACAACCCTTGAAAAGATAGAAGGTGCATTCTTGAGACCAAAGGGCATGACCGTGTACTGGAAGGAACACCATTCAGTCACAAAGGTAGTCTTACTACAATCTTCAGGTGCAATTCTGATCTGGCGGTATCCAGAGAACCCATCGGTGAAGGAATAGGCCTCCTGGCCACCCACACTATCAAGGATTTCATCGGAGAAGGGCGTAGGGAAGGGCTCATGAACGCAGGCTAGCTTTCGTAGGTCCACACATAAGCGTATTTCTCCCTTTTTATTTTTCTCCTGGACGACCATCGGACTTACCCAATCTGACTGTTCAACTGGTTGAATGATACCTGCGGTCAGCATTTTGTCCAACTCCTCTTTGTCCTTTTCTTATATTTAGGATTCAGCCTGTAAGGTCGTTGCTTGACGGGGCACACCTCGGGTTTCAGAGTGATGTGCATAATGCCGAGATCCCCAGTGATTCCTTTGAGCTCAGAAAACTTTGTTGGGAATAAGTCCTAGTACTTCGTAAGTAACTCTGCAATTTTTCCTACGGTGCCTTCATTCCAATAATCCCCAATTTTAGCCAGCTTAGGGTGTTATTCTGTCCCAATATTAACTTCACGCAACTTGAGAGGTTGTGTTACATCAACATCCTGGAGCGCTGGTCCGATAACGATACATTCTCCCTCCAACTCTGGAACAGAGAGATTCCACGGATTATCCTCTTCTTCGTTAATCGCCAAGCTCCGGCAGTTGACTATGTCCTGCATCTGGGCTTCCCATGTCAGGACAGCTGGTGTGGTGTGGGGGTGAGGCTTTTTAAAGATAAATGCATTGATGTCTTGCAGAGCTTCGTCAAGTGTCTTTGTTCCCCCAATTAGTCTGAATGTTCCAATAAAGTCTTCATTTAATATTTCCAAGTGGCGAGTCCGCTGATGTAACTCCACATATAAGTACCAAGCAGCAGGGATAGGACCCAAGGCATGCACAAATAGATGGATCCATTCTTTCAGGGTTTGGTAGGACCATTTGGTCATCCAAGTACACAGATGCGCGCGGGGATCCCCAGGTCCCAGGAATATCTTGGTGCGCACGTCAGCAGGAGATGTGAACCACAGAACCATCCTATCCCGACACGTCCCCCAGACCGGAAATTCTTTCTTGTGTGTCTCCCACCAGCGTGCAGGTGTTCCACGTAGAGCTAGATTGAGGGCTTAGAGCCGTCGTTATTTTGGCACCCTAGCCTCCAATGCTCTTAATAACTCCTGGACATTACTAGACCCATAAAAGTGGGGAAGGTCTCTTACCTCCGAAGTAATGCAGTAGAGGGTCCTTGTAGCCCGAGCGCATCACAATGCTGAGACATCGCGTAGCCGGGTCTGCCACCTCTCTAGTTCCTCATCTAGATCAGAAAAGTATTCCCTGTCCTTCTCCCAATCTAATACTCCACCTATTGTAGAGTTACCCTGGTCTTTGTCCTGTGTCGTCACCCTGTAGATGTGATCTAGTTCCTCCTCCTCATATGCTGGTTCTATATACCACACACCCTCAGCGAGGTCCAGTGGTACTACTATGCGCGTACCATTCTTCTCAAACATCATGCTGCATTTTTTTAGATTAATGACACCCCCTACGTCTATAGCCTAGTCCAGTCCTAGGAGTGCAGGGTAAGGGCTCGCATCTTCCATGATTTCTATTACTTCAAAGTTAGCTAAGACCTTTACTCCTGCGATATCTACCATTACTTTTGGCAAACTTCCTAGAGGGATGATCTTATGTTGATTTTCCATGCGTAGCTGGATGGAGGACCAGTCTAACTTAGGTTCTCCCATTTGTTGCCATGTTTTTTTTGGTAAGACGTTCGCATCTGATCCCAGGTCGAGAATAACCTGATCTATCTCATAGTCACCAATCTGTGCAGTCAACCTCATTTCCCTCCCGATGCGTCTCTTATAACTGTGTAATTTGTGTACTTCCTTAACCTCAGTCATCGTGGTGGGCTGGACTACGCGGTCATGCAGTAATTCGTGAATATTTTCTACAACCTGTGGGTTGCGCAATAGTTTCATATATGCCCTTATAAAGGGCTCGACCTCTTCCTCTGTTGGGGGGTGTGTTGGTAGCTGCGCGGGGGTTTCCAGTAGCTCTTGTTCCTTGAAATTTTTTCCCCTCCGAGAAGAAGGCCCGTCTCTTTCTCCCTGGGTGACTACCTCGTTGTGCGTCATGACTTTTACACTTGGATCTGCATTCCTTAGCTCAGCTTTGAATCTTTGCACATTTTGCGTGGGGGTAGGCTATTTTTCCTACATTTTCGTTATCAAGATCAAGCAGTCTTCGATCTCATGGCCCAGCTGACGGCAATATTTACAGGATTTCTTAGTGGGATTCGGGTAGTCCCTGGCAAAGTGCCCTACCTCCCCACAGTTATAACAGATCAACTGGCCCCGTCCTCGTCCTGCGCTCCTCCCCAGCCCCCCCTGCTCCTCGCTGGGGAGCCACCGAAGGTCGCGGGAGATCTCAGTGACGTAGGATCAGAATGTACCCTATAGAGGTTTCCCCGATCTACCAATAAGTCATATGTGCAACAATTCTACTCATCATGCCCTACCGATCGGCAGAACCTACACCATTGTTGCTTCAGTTCACCCATACTTATCCGAGGGCACTGGGCTGTATCATGTAATCCTACTACCTGGTAGTCTTCACACCATAGCGCAGATCCGTTAGATTTAGGACGCAGCATGTTGGGTCCTCATGCTTGTAGGTAATCAGAGCTGACTCCTTTTCCTCGTTCCACTCGTAAGTTCTGTATTTATATGTGCATGGCTCCGAGCTGTTCTTGAATTTGTTGCACTCCCCCCAACGTATTTTCCTTAGGCATGGCTTCGAGTTTCATGGCAACGTCCAAGGCTTTTTCCTGCTATTCGAAGGTCTGGTGGCTCATTGGTATGTGCAAGTGAGGTAGAAACATAGTGATGAACCATTCCATATGATGTCTGTCGTCGTACTTGAACCCTCCTTCCTTGATTGCTTTCTTTAACCGTTGATCAGCCTCCCATACTGACTCAGACACACCTTGCTTGAAGTCTTTTACTTCTGCTACCAACTGAGAGTACAATTTTGGCTTCCAAAATTGTTGTTTTAGGGCATCCTTAATATCTTGAAGCGAGGCGCTCTCGTTTTGAGATATATACCGCATATACTAGTCTAGAGCCCGTTCTTCGAAGGCCAGGGATAGTTGTGCCCTTTTCGTAGTATCACTTACCACCCCTTGCACAGTCCATACCGAGTCGACTATGAACCAGAACCGCTCCATGTCCTCATTAGCTGCACCTCTAAAGGTAGGTAATTTCAAATGTACTGGCATGATTTCCTCTGGTTTGTTTTCGAGGAGAGTGATCCTTTACTTGATTGGTTCAATAGTACTTACCACTCCGTGTTGTGTTTTAACCCAAAGTAGTGCTCATCCACCTTTGCGTTAAATCTCCCTATTCGCTTGTCATTACCGATCCCTCTCACAGACTTCTTTCGGTCCTGGCAATGGAACCAATTGTTGGCTTGAGGGGTCCTGACCCAGGTTCGGTGTGCAAGGTTTGCCAACAAACCCCTATACTACTGGCGCTTTCGGCAGTGACCTGCTTGCGCAGGTCAAAGTCTCACCCGAAGTAGTATGGGTGGGTGCTGGAACTAGGTTTCCGCACCCTGAGAAAGGATGGATAAGGCAAGCAGAGTTGCGTCCTGTTTCTGTAATTCCCAGATTACCTTGTTCTTCGCAGAGTTAATTACGCTTCTATTTGCATCCACGTGCACTAGATCTATTTTTATATGATTTTCATAACATCAACACAGTATTACATAAACAAAGCGAAATAGATCTAGATCCAAGCATTCAGTTACACAGATCTTCGCAGCTAAGAGACAGAAAATACATGACACAGAAATTATCAGCAATTCACACAAAAGTACTCATAGATTCATATCTCTAATAATCCTTCGCATTCATTCATTCATCAATCTTTCCTTACAATTCCCTTCCCAACATGCGCACACAGTAGCAAGGTCCGCACACAACAGCAGGGTCTACACACAACTGGACTAGGATCTCCGCACACACAACCAACAGGAGTTCGTTCCCCAAAACCCAAACAGATAGCTTAAACAACAGATTGCATCAATAGCTCATCATTTCTTATCCTTTACAATATAAAATACATCTCAATTTATAACAATCTAGCCTTGACTTTCCTATGGTCCGCAACCCATGGTTTTCGGACCCCTAGTTTACCCTTTGACCCATTACAATGTGTTCGGGGCTTTGACCTGCCCAAAAACCCCTGCACTAGACTATATATAATACAAAAGAATCAAAATGGACCAGTTTCGCAGCTTGTTAGGAGACCTCGTTCCAACAATGTGAAACCTTAGTATATGTTGCTGAAATCAAAAGGACTAGAGCTGAATGCATGTTGATGAAGAGAATAGAAGATAAAACTATGAGGACTGTGAGGAGTGACTCTCGTTGAAGAGATGAGTGTGTTGTTGTAGAGTGTGTAGAGTGAGCATAGAACAGACCTGAGATCAGAAATGGAGGCTGCCATAGACAATATAAATTCAGTTCCTATTTGAGTGTGGGTTGGAGCCTACACACGAGGAGTTCGTGCTTCTATCATGAGTAGGTGCTTGAAAAGGCTTGGGGTTGGTGCCTCCTAACTTTTAGTGCTTGCATGAATCCAAGGAGTTGTAATTTGGTGCTTGCAACAAATCCCTGAAGTTAGTGCTTCCTACAAGTGGGTGCTAGCCAACAATAAAAGGGAGTCGGTGCTTCCTATGGGCGGTGGCTCATAAAACAGATTGATCTAATAGAGTAGGTGCTCTCATTTTACATGAATACAAACAACAAGCTTTGGTGGTTTCCACGTAAAACCTTGTGTCTCATGTGTATGATGCTCATGGTGTGTGCTTGTATGTTGATTTCATATTGTTGCCATATTATATGTTGTTGTTGATTGTATGGATGGTTTCAAAGTACGAATAAGAAAATAAAACTCAATTTGAAAAATTAAAGATTAGACTTAATACTCATTCACCCCCCTCTCAATATTAACAATTTTTCCAACATGCAAAGCTTTTAGGAGAAAAGTAAAGGTTAGAGACTTCATGGTTGAGAGGGAGAATAAATTACCTCTCAACATGCAACCTCAGAAGAAGCCTCAAAAGGTTTTGGAGCAACCACAATTGGAGAAGCAGAGACCTCCAGTAGGGGGAAAGTTCGTACCAGGTGGGCAAGGGAGCACATGCAGCCATACCTCCAAGTGAGAGGTGGGTTGATGTGAATTCATAATCCCAAGAGAAGAAATCTTGGCAGGGTCCATTGAGATGTCTTGTCTCATGGATCATTACCTGGATATGAGGGGCGCAATACACAGTAGCAGGATGGATCATTTGCGATTGATGCAGAGTCAACAGTAGCACAGAGCTTTCAATAGACAATTTAGTAGCTAGCATCAGTCAGAGACTTTGGAGACAAATGCATCTTACTGATTTAGTTTGGATGCTTTTCAATTATATAAGTTGTAGGAGCAACAACACTAGAGAGAGGTGTTGCATGTAGAACATTCCAAAGGTACTAGATCAGGATAAAGTTGAATTCCTTTCTTGTTGAGAGGGAGTGTTGAAATTGGAAACAAGAAATATCGAAAATGGCACCCATGAGGCTTCTAATTTAATTTTCCCTAATCAAATTAGAAGGAAATTTTAATTCCACATCTTATGACAGCTTGTACGAGTTAACTGAGTTATTAATACTTAGTTAGCTCAATCAATTCGAGTTGAGCCTCAAACTGGAGGCATGTAGAGTTCTCCTTAAATTTTAGGGGGTCTAGTTGCAGTTTATTTTGAGTTGTAATTAGTTAACCAAATTATTTAAGTTAAAATCAGTTCAACTAGATCTAACTGGGAAATGAGCTAGTGATATGTCCAGTGAATTAAATTAAATTTAATTCACATGCAGTGATCAATCAGAGAACTGGTAATTCACTATAAATAATTGTTGCATGTGAGTTCTAAGAGTGACCCAGTTGAGATTGGAGTTAAATGGAAGAGAACTATCAGTTGTATAATTAGAAAATTGTATAGGTCATGCATGAGGTCAGCAATAAGCCTTAGATGAATTTCACAATCAATTCTTGGGAATTTCTTAATTAATAGGGGATCAATTCCTCCAAGAATGCATAAGCAAGGTTGAGTGACCCAGAGCAGGAAAATAGTTAAGTATCATACCATTCTTGTTGGGATTAGTGTGAGACAGTTACCAGAGTGCAGAGGTTCCTCCGCATTGTATTGTTTCATATTATTGACATTATGCAATATACAGATAGCATGGTTTTTAGTTGAGGCTTTCCCTAGATAAATATTTGTGTTGTGTGACTAATATTCTTTCTCTTTCTTGTTCACGTGATTGTGAGATTGTAATTGGTTTGCACAATTTGTAGAATTGATTCAGTATTTTTTTTTAGCATATTACAATATCAATTGAATATATTTATATATTTCTATAGATGATGCACTACAGGGAGGTGCAACACATTGTCTCCCATTATAGGGTAGCATTAGGCACAAATCCCAAGTTTGATTTAGCATTTTCCCTTCAAGTTTTGTCAAATTTTTTGCATGTAAGGTCTTAGGGGAATTTTGAGGTCTAAAATGGGCCTCCTAAGGAAATTATAAAATAATAGTGGAAATAATAAAATAATATGAGATTACATCGTCAAATTTTAGAGGGAAAAAGCGAAGAAAAAAAACTATGTTTTCAACTCGTATTTTCAACTTATCTCCCTATGGGTTTATTCAAATTTCAAGCAGCGACACACATTTGATTCAGAATTTTATTCCTCATCCAAGGAGTATCCATGTTGCATATTTTCTATGGACCCTTCTACACAAAAAATGATAAATACATGAAAAACGTGATTAGAATAACATTTTTCCATATATTTGTCATTTTTCATGTAGCGTGGTCCATCAAAAGTATGCAACATGGGTACTCCGTGGATGAGGAATTAATTTTTTCATCCAATTAGTACTTCCCCTCGAAATTTGAGTAAACCCTTAGGGAGATAAGTTGAAATATGAGTTGAAAAAGTAGTTTTATTATTTTATTATTTTTTAATCTTTTACTTTTTTACTCCAAAAATGGTGAATCATTCCCCATGGCTGACATCATCATCTTGAATCCTATTGGTTCTTATAAAGTTTATTTTGGTTGTACTTTTTTCCTAGGAGGCCCATTTTAGACCTCAAAATTTCTCTAATGCATCCTAATGAGTCTCTTGTTGATGTTTCAGGTCTTCTATAGCACAAAATGGCCTTTGTATGGAGAGAAAGAGAACACGAAGGATAGGACATGAATGCATCAAATGATACTGCTACCATCCAAGCACTTAAAGACTATGGATTATTGAAATTTTTCTGGTTACATGGTATGAGGCAACAGATGGAATTACTAGAGTACCTTGTTCGTTCATGGGATGTACAAGAACAGGTATTTAGATTAGGGGAACATCTGCTCGAGATAAATATAGAGGGAATATATTTTCTAATAGGTTTCCATGATAGATGCCCCCACCTCTCTCATATGTGGGAGAAGGGGTGGAGAAACAATGAAAGACTATATTTCCGCTCATTGCAGGCCTCGAGCCCAGCCAACTAGGGATGGAAAAATTAGCATAAAATATGTGACCCATTTTGCATTCAGAACAATTTTAGTCATCATTGTTAGATTGGCTGGCAGCCCAACACTTCATGTAGCTAGTTGATCATACATGATGTACAGTTTAGAGTTTCTGGAGCCAACATACATAAATTGGAGTGAGGGGGTATTGTTTAATATGAAAGAAAAATTGTCTAAAGCAAGAGAGGGAAAATTGAGAAATTTTGGTTATCGCTCAATCTTGATCTCTTTTTCCCTAGAGTGTATTCCATTATTAAAACCTCAGAATATCATGTTCAATCCCATTGATCTGAGGGTTCCACAGATGAGGAGGTGGATAGATCTTATGTCCCGACATGCAGGTCTTTCAACGATCAGCTTCTCACCAGCCTTCATCAGATGGTTGCGTAGACAATTCATTATGATAGAATATTTTTCATATTCAGGGATGCATTTTCATGGTGACCCTGAGCTCGTGCTTCCTGAGGGTGAGAATTGGGGTGCTACAGGTAAGATATTTGAACCATTTTAAGTTTTTTAAGTTTTACAAATTTTTGTGTTTTTTAATGTTTCTGAGACTAAACTATTGATTTTTTCATGCATATATTGGGCCTGTTTGACCTATATGTGCTTCATATCTCCATCATGTAGGAGATCCATAGATATAAGAATCACCAACACAAGTTGTTGCATTAGGACGAGATGCACTACAGGATCTCAATAGATTTGAGACCCTAGCAGAGAAGGAGCGCCACATGGAAGGGTTGACACACGGGATAGACGATATCGTGATCCACCAAATTCCTATGAAAATTCAGTGTCACACTATCGGAGTTCCTAGACGTATTGGTCGGCTACTACGCAAGATAGCTCGTGTAGTGGCATGTTATCATAAAAAATATGATTAGTATACTGGGAGGCTCATAGCAGTATTTGGATGTAGTTTTTGATATGGATTGTGTGGCCATATGTGTCTCGGGCACAAATTTTATAAAAATGAACTATATATATATATATATATATATATACTTCAATGTTTTTGTGTTCATATTATTTCTTTCAATGGATGAGATGTATATTGAAACTTATTTATATTCATTACAAATGCCTATCGAAAACATGATTAGCTAGTGCATATGTCAATGTATTTATATTTCTAGAAATATGTTGATATTGGATGAAATCAAAGTTTCTTTCTAGAAGGCTAACCCTTAAGAACATGCAAAGGATGGTGGGACTTCTAATTGAATATATATTAGCCAGTTGTAGTACTACAATATGTGAGTAAACTATGATAACTAAACATCGCAGACAATACGAAATAACATTAGAAAAATGCTCGACCACTATGTTATACTCAATGATGTTGTTGGTAGAGAGACCAATAAACCTCATAGACTCGCTAACTCTTCATTGGAGGAAATATATCCCATGTTGTGGAAGATAGGTTCTTAGTACTATGACTAGCACCATCAGCATAATCGACATACAGTTCAAGGGATGCTAACATCTACAAACAAAACATAAACAAGATCAACAAAAAATGTAGGAAACTCTAAAGAGGGCTTATGAAAGCTCAAAAATAAAAGTGGCAGAAATGTGGCAAACTCAGTTTCAAGTTGAATATCTCGTTGTCCTAAGCGCAACGTTGTGAAAGGTTCGTCAAACCAAGTTCGCATGTGAAAGTTAGAGCTAGTCAAAGTTTTGGGGTTGACTAGGTGAGATGGCAGGTTAAGGAGGATGTAATTTCACAGGATTTTGGTGGCCGGATTCCAGCCAGATTCTGGGAAAATTTTTTGTACAGTTAATTTTCCCAATAACCCCTACGGTTCGAGAATTTTTCTAATGCTTATTTTAAAACAAATTAAATATTAAAAAAAGGTGGGGGGGCCACCAATCCCACCACTCGACCGAACCATATTAAAATAAAAAATTATTAAAGGGTCGACGGGCCATGACCCCCACCGGACCCCCACGGTACCCCAACCACTGAATAAAAATAATGTTTAAAAAAAAGGGGGACGGGTCATAACCCCCCCCCCCTCCCCAACGCTTTTACTATTCACCACATACGTAAATGGTTGGGTTGGGTCGGGCCACGTGGAGAGGACCCGCCTGCCCACCATAACCACTCATTACTATATGCTGCACGGAGCCAGGGAATGGGTGGGGTCGAGCCGCGTGGAGCAGACCTGCCCACCCACCATTTGTTTAGTTTAAATGCATTACAATCATAAAAAGAGAGCGGCGAGATTTGATACCTCGACCCCTCTCCTCCTAATGAAAATCACAACCACTGCGCCAATGGCTTCCTTTCAGAAGTCTGCCCACCACTTAATATTTAAACCCACTTCTTCAAATGTGCCCAGGGAAAGGAGGAGCGCATAATTCGAGACAGGGATTATTTAATTGCATGCAGGACCATGAGTCAGTGTGTAGAGGCTGTGGAACCATGATTGAGCCTCATTTCCAGAGGGGCAAAATTTTCCCAGTGTCCAAATTGGACAAATTTTATATGGATTTACCACTTGATGACATGAACCTGATGGTGGTGTCAGTTTCAGCAACAGAGGTCTCGATTTTTCGGCCATTTTCCAGAATGGAATGAAGTTGTCATATTTCAGCATGTGGACATTCGATTTCTTTCCATTCAACGCCATATTTTCAATGGTGCATTCAGATCTATCGACTGAACAGCCTATTCTTCAGCCAACATCAGATTTGAGGTATATGAAGTGTTGCTACCATGTAATTCGCTGATTAATGTTGTATGATGATTTATGTCATGTCGATTCCTGCTTGATGTATGATGTGGAATCTTTATGTTTATTTATTGTTGTTGATTCCTTCTTGATGTAAGATGCAAAATATTTATGTGTATTTTATGTGGTATGTATTTATCATGGGTGGTGATTTGTGTTGTGAGATCCCTTTGTTGCCTTGATGGTGGGATACTCTTTGTCACCATGTGTGAAGTTGTCATGCTGATAGGAGGTTTGTGATGAGTGAGAGTTCCTTGTAATGGAATATCTCATGGAGAGACTTTTCCTTTCATGTTGAGGGCTTTTCCTTGTATGAAAAGTCAACAACATCCATGTAAACCATAACCATTTACAGCACCAAATGAAGTGGCCAACACCATCTAGACACCGAGGTCCGGAGACGTAGTCCACACTGGACAAACTCCGCTATTAAACGTCTTGCGTTTTGTTGTGTTATTGTTGACATGTGTTCCTCTTGATTATATCTGCATGTGTTCATTAATTTTTCTTATAAATTTTAATTCTAACACATCAACTGAAGGAAAAGGTTTTGGTTAAAAGGGTAGCAAAAATTTACCTGGATCAAGTGGTATTAGAGCGGTCTTCTTGATGATGTGAACTGCAAGCGTGAACCATTAAACGTGAAAAAATGGAGGATGTCAAAGACATGTATGAGGCCATACTAAGGATGTCTGAAATGTTCGACATGTTGTATGAAGAATATTAGAAACAAGCAGCAGATGACGCTGAGTTGAAAACATTTCTACAAGAGGAGAAGGAGGACAAGAAGCGATTTGCAGCTTCAATTGCAAGCCACAACAAAGGAATTGTAAGAATTGAAGCACAACAAAGAAAGTCTTCAAACAGATCATGATGTATTAAAGACACTTATACAAGAAGAGAAGGAGGAGAAGTAGTGATTGCAACTTCAGCTACAGGCCGCAACAGAGACCTTGGAGGAAGTGAAGCGCAACGAAGGCTCAGAGAATCCCTCTTCACCTATTTCAAAATCAACATATGAGGTAAAAAATGTTGATTTCTCTTCAGTTTCATCTTCACATGCTATTATTTCTGTAGGAAATGTGGAGATCCCCATTACAGGAACTGGCATGAGACTCCTTACCAATATGGGTTACAAAGGAGGAGGACTTGGCATTCATGGCCAAGGCATAACTTAGCCATTGGAGGTTGTGTAGAGACCTCGATATGCGGGTTTGGGATATGTTGAAGGAGAATGTTCAAAGGTCTTAGAAGCCTCCATGACATTGCGGAGACCGTCGAGGAGAGATAATGATGGGAACACTACACCATCATCTTATGACAATGCATATTGCAGAGAGAAGGCTGAGGCAAGATCTCGTCGCCATAATGACATCAAAGGAAAACATACATTGTTGAAATCGTCAGGGGAAAAGAATAATGGGAACACTTCACCATCATCCCATGGAAGTGCATGTCACAATAGAAGAGTTGATACAAGCTCTCATCACCATGATCACACCAGAGATCACTAGGAAAGGTATAATAATTCTCAATTTTCACAAGTTCAATTTGATTATAAGCATGTTGCTAATCATGAACGTAAATCATGGCATAAGAAAACTTGTCATTTTTGTGGTTTACATAACCATGTCATTGCTGAGTGTTGGAAAAGAATGACATCACAAAGGATGATGAGGCATGGAAAGCCTTCTACACAGCAGGGAAATAAAATGGCTAAGCAGGTCTCGAGGAAGAAAACCTTTTGCAGCCATTGCAACCAAAGTTGTCATAAAAAATCCATGGGTTCGAGGCTCCATCCAGGGGCAACACCTTAAGGACAAAGCGTCGACACATGAACTAGTTGGAACAGTTGGTTGACAAATGAATCCACCATATTCATGGTGGTCCTCTTTATTAGGAAAAATATGGTTTTCCTAGATATGGTAGTGTGTCATGGCCATGTTTTGTAAATCATGTGTTTCATTTTTAAATGTAAAAGTGATGATGTGTTTTCCATCACTTGTTGAAGCAACCATGGTGTTTGGCCTTACAATGATAGCTCGGGCGTGATTTCCATTTGATGTAAACTTGACCACCCAGTATGTAAACTCGTGTCAAGTGTGGAAATCTTTGGGTCATAATTGGTCATATTGAGCATGCAATTTGCAAGAAGTTGTACTATAGGTTTGCAAAGGACGCAGGTGTCGGTTCATCGCTTATGGCTCCGAAGGACAAAGGTGAAGGAGAAGGAAAGGTGACCTTTTTCAGGACACTTGTGGTGTAGACATTGTACAAAGCAGATGCACATTATTGTTGATGATTTTGGAGGACCAAAACCTCCTCAGTGGGGAGGAATGATTCAGGTGGCTCCAGAGACACACCCAGGACCAAGAGGGCTTATGAAAACTCAAAAATCAAAGTGGCAGAAATGTGGAAAAATAAATTTCAAGTTGAAGATCTTGTCGTCTTGATCGCAATGGTGTGAACGGTTCGTCAAATCGAGTTCTCATGTGAAAGTTAGAGCTGGTCAAATTTTTGGGATTGACTAGGTGACATGGCAAGTTAAGGAGGATGAAATTTCGCAGGATTCTGGTGGCCGGATTCCGGCCAGCTTCGGCCAAATTCCGAGAAAATTTGTTGGATAGTTACTTTTCTCTATAACCCCTATGGTTCGAGAATATTTCTATTTTTTGTTTTGAAACAAATTAAAAGTTAAAAAAAGGTGGTGGGGCCACCAATCTCGCCACTTGACCAAACCGTATTAAAATAAAAATTATGAAAGGTTTGATGGGCCATGACCCCCGTCGGACCCCACGGCACCCCAACGACTGAATAAAAATAATGTTTAAAAAAAGGGGGTATGGGTCATAACTCTCGCCCCCTGCCCAACGCTTTTACTATTCACCACATACGTAAACAGCTGGATCGGGTCAGGCTTCGTGGAGAAGACCCACATGCGCCCACCATAACCAATCATTATTATATGCTGCACAGAGCTATGGAATGGGTAGGTCGAGCCATGTGGAGCGGATCCACCCACCCGCCATTTTTCTAATATAAATACATTTCAAACGTAAATAGAGGGTCGGGATTTGATCGGCCGACCCCTCTCCTCCTAATGTAGATCACAACCACTGCGCCAACGACTTCCTTTAGGAAGTCCGACCACAAATTAATATTTAAACCCACTTCTTTAGATGCGCTCAGGCAGACAAGGAGCACAGAATTTTAGACAAGGATTATTTAATTGCAGGCAAAACCATGAGCCAGTGTGTAGAGGAAGTGGAACCATGATTGAGCCTCATTTCTAGAGGGGCCAAATTTTCCCAGTGTCCAAATTGGACAAATTTTATATGGATTTTACACCTCTCGGTGACACAAACCTAACGGCGGTGTCAATTTATGAAACAGAGGTATCGTTCGGCCATTTTTCGAAATGGAATGAAGGTGTCAGATTTCAGCATGTGGACATTCAATTTCTTGCCATTCGACGCCACTGAGTAGCCTATTCTTCAGCCAGCATCAGATTTGAGGTATAAGAAGTGTTTTTTCCATGTAATTCATTGATTATTGTTGTAGGATGTTTTATGTCATGTCAATTCCTGCTTGATGTATGATGCGGAATCTTTATGTTTATTTTTTGTTGTTGATTCCTGCTTGATGTAAGATGCAGAATATTTATGTGTATTTGATGTGGTATGTATTTATCATCGGTAGTGATTTGTGTTGTGAGATCCCTTTGTTGCCTTGATGGCAGGATACTCTTTTTCACCATGTGTGAAGTTGTCATGCTGATTGGAGGTTTGTGATGAGTGAGAGTTCATTGTAACGAAACTTCTCATGGAGAGATATTTCCACTCATGTTGAGGGATTTTCCTAGTATGAAAATTCAATAGCGTCCATGTAAATCATAACCATTTACAACACCAAATGAAGTGGCCAACACCATCGAGACACTGAGGCCCGGAGAAGAAGTCCACACTATACGAAATCCGTTATTAAATGTCTTGTGTTTTGTTGTCTAATTATTGACATGTGTTCCTCCTGATTATATATACATGTGTTCATTATTGTTTTTAATAAATTGTAATTCTAACACATGAGTTGAAGAAAAATGTTTTGGTTAAAAGGGTAGAAAAAATTTACCCGAATCATTGAGATACAACCCATTCCTATGCTACACCAATGGAACTCCATCAAAATCAACTAGCTCGTAGGCCCCTTTAGCAAGAACATGCTTGACAATATATGGACCTAGCCACATAGGTTGGAACTTTACTGGTTCTAATTTTTAGATTCTTGATCGTATATAAGTACAAGGTCTCCTTCTGAGAAGACACGAGTCTTGACACTTTTGTCATAAATTGCCTTGACGTGTTTCTTATAGGCTTTGTTAGCCATGGTTGCATCTCATTGATTCTCATATAAATGGGTCAGATGTAAGAGACATTCCTCTTCTATGGAAGTGGTAGGAATAAGTTTTATAACTAGTTTTAGTGATGGAATCTCACATTTAATTGGAAGGATTTCTTCCAAAACATACACCAATTAGAAAGGTGTGAATCCAGTAGCAGTCACAACAGAGGTTCGGTATGCCCACAAGGTAGCATAAATAATCAAATTCCATTATGATAATGGACCCCTATCATATGTTAAAGCATCATTTTGAGAACTTTTTTTATGGCCTCAACTTTCCCATTAGCCTAAAGGTAGTAGGGAGTGGAACTTTCATGAGAGTCCTAGCTTGGCAGTGAGTTCGGACATCATGTGATTTCTAAAGTGCCTCCCATTATTTGTCACTGTGGCTTTTGGAACATCAAACTGTGCGATGACATGATTAAAGAAAAAATATGCAGTAGTTTCACCATTATTGTTAAGTGTAGGCATCACATCGGTCCATTTAGTAAAATAATCTACTTCTACGATGGTATATACATGCCCCCAGTCCAAGTGAGGGTTACACGTCATGGATTAAATACCCCATTTTTCAAAAGGAACTACGTAAATAACAAGATGCAATGGAGTCGGTGGAGAACAGGTCTTACGATCATAAATCTAGCATCCATTACACTTTTGGACAACGAGGAGACAATCGCGAAATATGGTAGGCCAAAAGTAACCAGCATGTAGGATATTCTATGTGATGGCATAAGTAGATAAATCATCACCATATGCCGTTGAGTTGTATTCATTGAGGACTTTCTCGGCCTCCTCATGTGTGAGTTACCTTCGGAAAATTGTATCAATACCATGGTGATAAAGGGTGTCACCTACTGTGATGTAATTCATGGCTTGGTATCAAATACATCGTTGCTCGGAGCGAGAGGTATTGGAATGGAAAGTATGGGTCTGGAAATATATATTAGTGTCTCCATACCATGGGTCATGTTAGGGTCCTATAATCTATAAGATCTCAAGGTGATTGATTATTTCATCTCAGATCTTTCATATTGTAAATAATATTCCATGATTGTAAATTTTCTCCAAAAAGATAAAAACCTTAGGAAAAATATTCTTGCACATATAAATGCAGCATTAGGAGATAAGTAAGTATGTTTTGATTGAATTAATCACGTCATTTAAATGTCATTAAATAATCTGTAATAAGGATGGGTACTACAGGTTTTAATTTTTTCGAAAAGGTCAAAACTGGCAAATAGTGGCTTATCCAAGGTTTCAGAGACCCATTATAAGTTAAAGGTTTTCAAAGGAATTACTTTTAAAACCTTTGGAACTCATCCGCATTACCATATTTCATTGGTGGACCCACATTGCTTTTCAAATCGGCCAAACCCCAAAATCCTTTAATTGTTGTCTCCTACAAACCTTCTGAAATGCAATATGCGATGGAGTGGAACCCATTCACATGCTACACTTCCTTTTAATTTCATTTCCCTTAAAAATCATTAAAAATTACCCTCTTTATCCTTCTACTTTACCTTTTTCATCGCTATATCATTATTTTCACTTACCATCTGTTAGTGTCCTGTGATTTGGCAGATTGGTAGACCAAATGATAGGGTAACATGGAACCAGTCTTTAGAGTCCAAGGACCTAGCCTTCCTGGACTCAGAGAGGGATCTCCCTATTGGGTGCAAAGGATGTGTTCTTTTTGCTCTAGGGTTTTGATTTTAGGCTAGTTGTTAAGTGTAGGTTTTGTTGATTGTTTTGGTTGGGTAAGATGGTCAAGTGGAATAGGTGGAGTGAGAGTCTATCAAAGCCATTGGGCTATGGAGTCAAATGAATTCAAGGGTGTCTAAATGATGAAACAGAGTGTGTTGCAGGGCCAATTTATCAAGGTTAATGGATCCTTAAGGTGATGTATGAGGTGTAATGAACATCAAGTTTGGGAAATACAAGGAGGTCTTAAATGCATATAGTTTAAAATTTACAACTCATGAGGTAGGGAAAACCATTAAGCTCAATGAAAAATACTTAAACTGATAAATATCCAAGAATAACATTCCAGTGAAACATAGAAAACATAAGAGCTTCTGTTATTTAGAAATTCACCTTCAGAATTTAGAAAAACATATAAGATAAAATAAATAACTCAATTTATGAAGAGGGAACTCCTAAACATCATACATCAAGCTATTGGGAACTCTGAAACAAGTTGGTAAGCATGGACAAAGGGAAAGATCGAACAAGACCTCTTCGACTTAACCTAGCAATCAATATTCCATAGAAAGGCTTCAAGATAGGGTTTTTAAAGCTTCAAATAAGCATGGCATACCATGAATCATACTTGTAAACTAGCATACTAACCATACATGAAACAAAAACAAGTTTTGGTGGACCTAAGGAGCAATCATGAATTCCTTAAGATGGCCAAAAGAGGAAAACATCAAGGCTATAACAAACAGGAGGAATAAGGTGCCTCAAAGAGCATGTCTCAACCTATACTTTTCTGATTTATAGCAACCAAGAATCATGAAACACAATGAGAAAAAGAAAACATTAACAAGTTAAGAATACATCACCATTCACCAAGCTAAGGAATCCTGCAAACAAGCTTCTCCATCATCAAGCCAAACAAGCCATTCATCGACTTCACAAAACCAATTTTTTCTCCAAGCTCATGAAACCATGTATATTGCTCTTCAATATCATCAAATTCCAAAAAAATACATAGGGGCCTCATGCTTTATTTATGGATCAAAGGAAGACTAAAACCCTAAATATGGTAGGAAAATGTCAAATTCAACCATAAATGTCATTTATGGCCAAGAGACCATGCAAGGCCCAAGGCACATAATATCCTAAGAAATAAATGCCAAAATAGCTATTTGCACCTAATTCTAGATTAATTTTCCCTAAAAACTCAAAAATATCTATTTGCAATAAATGAGTGTGTTTTGTTGACTTTTGGTCCAAAATACATTAGACAGTCTATGTGCGCAGCGCCACTTCAGCAGAAAATAAGATCTTTTGTGGCTGGGTTTTGGACCCCTTCCTGATGCCAGATTTGGCTTAGTGATGGCTCGTTGGAAAGCTTAATGTGTATACTTTTCAGAAATTCTTGATTTGTCCTAATTGGGTGAAATTTACCTATCCAAAATCCAATTCTCCCAACACTACTCTGTGCGCATCACTTGGTCTGAAAATGAGGCAAAAAGGTCAAAATTTTAATTTTTTTTACCTTTTGGGGGGGTCAAAACTGCTCCAAATGATCTAAAATTTTGTGAGAAGACTGTTGGTGATGTGAGGAATCCAAAAATGTAAATTTGGAAAGCTGAGGATGCACCAAATTTTTGTGTAGCTCCTAGGGTGCTGCGCACAGAGGCCTCAAAATTTCAAAAAGACAAAATTTTGTTCAAATTGGCCCAAAATTCGAGGAGAGGTCCCTCAAGAGGTCTTAGACACCTGTTGAGAAGCCTCAGCCAAAATTCCAAGGCTATCATGCACTTTTTCCATTTTTAGGTTTTCTAGCTCCATGAGGGCCTCCTTCAGTTTGGCAAAAGCAAGCATGTTTTTCTTTGCATAGTGCTTGGTCATTTTATTTTAGAGAGCAAGGTCCCTTTGCACCTTCTTGAAATGCTTGTGCTCATCTTTGTAATACTGAATGACACCTTTTTCCATGTCAAAATCTCTTTCCCATTCCCTAAGTTGTGCATCTTTGGTTAAGAGGAGCAATCTGGTAGCCATCTCTTTGTCCTCATTGTCACTATCTAGATCAATGAATTGAGGCTCTTGATTGGTTTTCTTGATTCTCTTACTCCTCCTCACCTTTACCTGCTTCTCACTCCTTCCCATATTTTCCTTTCCCTTGTCCAATGGCTTGCTAGCTTGAGAAGAGATGGCCCTTTGCCTTTTTGAGGCAGCAAACAAATCTCTTTTTCCTATGTGGTATGTGCATGTGATCATGGTAGTTTTGACAGTGTCTTCTTCATTTATTTGACCCTTGTCATTGTTGTCACAAGCTCTTTCATATTTTCCATGGCTTCCATGAGTCACCTCATGCCCCATTGGGTCACTGCTTGCTTGACCTTCAGCATCACTATCATCTTTATTTTCATCATTGTTTTCTATACTAACATTTTTTCCTTCAAATTGATCATTACCTTCTTCACTTGCCTCATTTTGATTTTGTTCTTCATAAAGGTCTTTGTCTTCATGATCCTCTTGGATATCTTTGCTTCCATCATCATTAGGAGGTTGATTTGTGTCATGACAGTAATGACAGTTGTCATGACTGTCGTGACTATTTACTTGGTTGCCTTGCTCATCACTGATTGTTTTATCTGTGTTGTTTCCTTGGTCACTGCCTACCTCTTCAAAATTTGTTTCAGCCTCATTATCTGCTTGTTCTTGGTCTTCTGTTTTCTCATCATCTCCCTCTGTTTCTTCAAGTTCATCATCTTCATTTATATTTTCAGTGTTTGGAATAAGACTAGGCTCACTATCATGCTCATGTACATTCTTCTCTTGGATGTCATGTTCACTTTCTTGTTGACTGTCATCCTCTTTATTTTCTTCATTATCCTCTATGTCTTCATCTTGCTCATCAGCAATTTCTTTTTCTGTACTTGGGAGTGATTTATTTGTATGATCACTATCATTGTCTCCCTCATAGCGCTCATTGTTTTCCTCTTCTCCACTATCATTTTCTTGTTCTTCATGGCTAATGTCATCATCTTCTTCCTTAGTACTGCTGTCATCATCTTTTTCCTCATTAAAATCTGCCTCTGCCCCACTGTTTTCATCACTTTCCTCATTATCTTCTTGTTCTTCATTTCTGTTGTCAGCTACTTGACCATCATTACCACTGTCATCATCTTCACTTGATGCATCAGGGGAAGAATAAAGAGGTAGGTTTCCTTGTGGAGAAGGCATAGGTGGAGGTGATGGAGGATTGGAGGTAAGTGAGTGTGAAGTGGAGGGGAAATTTTACTGAATGAAGGCTTCGGGATTTGAAAATAGAGGGAAAAATGAAGTAGGTCTAGGAAAGTTTTTAGAGCTTTAGGAGGAGGCTTACTGGTATTGAGTTTCTTTACACAAATGACAACTCTCCAATTTGTAAACCCTTCCCTAGAAGGTCAAATATTTGATTTTTATGAAGATTAGGGTTTGGAAAATTAGGTTTTTAATACTTTTCTTGATTATTAAAAATATCACTTGGAGGGCAAGGAAGAAAGACCACCGACCTTATCCAACTCTGTGCAGGAGCTTGGAGGCAAAAAATCTAATTTTGGCACGTTTTTGAGCAAATTTGACCAAAATTTGTATGTGGGTAGCGCCACCCGACAGGTCGTTCCTGTCGATCCTTCTCGTGCGTAGCGCCAGGTCAGTTTATGGGCGAGTCGGGCAATGAAAGGGCCTGTCGGGCCTTCTCGGTGTGCAGCGTCGTTGAAAGGCAGGCAGTCAGGTGCCGGACTGGGCCTATGCGCAGCACCTTCACCGATGCGCAGTGCCTGCCCTCCGGTGCATAGCGCAGTTTATTTTAACATTGTTATTGCCTCCTCTATGCGCAGCGCCGACGGCCCGGGGCGTAGCACCTGGAAAATTCAACCAAATTTGCATAAACCCTAAAACATAGCTTTCAACGGCTCTGCTCTTCTTTTGCAATGACAGATATGAGGTGGAAGAGAGGGAAAGGAGAGCTTTATACTCCTTTCTTGAAAAATAATTCATGATCAAAACCCACTTTGTAATTTTTATTTCTCTTCTTACTTTTTACTTTCTTTTTGGCCTTTTTTGTCCTGTAGGTGACATAGTCTCAAAAAATGGTTTTTTGTCTTGTTGGATCATCTTGATGCTCTCCTTAGGCTGACAACCTCTTCAACAAGCTCAAACATGTGCCTCTCATCCATTTTTAGAAACATGAATCCCTTTGAAAAGAAAAAAGGATATTTTGACAAGTTTTTGAGAAAAAGGTCCCTCAATGACATTAGTGCTTTGTTTTGAAGGTTTTCTTCACTATACCCTTTTCATGAATTTCAAGGCTTGTAAACAGTAAACATGTGAACATTTTTGGCACTTTCACCTTGGAGTCTTCAGCCCTGCATTATTTATGCCTTTGTTTGCTTGGTGGAGAGATTGAAAGAATATTTTTTCCCTTCCTCTAACTCTCATTATGTCGTGTTTTTCACTGTGAATTAGTGGAGACCTTATGGTGTAAAAACCCTAGCAGTTGGAATTAACAGTACTTTGGTCCTTTAGATGTGCCATCATCATGAGAAACATTAGGTTTGCTTTGAACTTATCAATCTTCCTGTAGATAACCATTTTGACAGTCCTGCAGAAATTTCATTCAAAGCTAGCTATCTTTTGCAGAATATACTTTGATAAGGAAACCATTGTTGGAGGCCTTACTACTTTGCTTTAGACTAATTACATGTTTGTTCCTTTGATCAGTTTGCCAGTGATATATCTCTGGTGGGAGAGGTGAGAAATTTAAACCATTTTGGTGTCTTCCCCTTGGCCACTTCTATTTTTGCAGGTGCCTACACAACCTTTTCTATTGATCACTGTCCTTTTTTGAGTTTGACACCTCTTTTCTTCAACAATGAGCCTATGCTTATCATAATTACCTTCTAGGGCAATTTTACCTCATGCTTTCTTTCCTTTTGATCATTTTTGAGAGGCCTTTGTACTGATACCCTTTGAATGCCATCTGCTATTATGAAGGAGGATTTATCATCATTATTTGAATTATTTATCATTATTCCCAAAAAATACTGATTTTGACCATTTTTTGGCAATTCTAGCCAAACTTCTCCTGTGCGCAACGCCAAAAAGGGTCAACTTTTAGACAAGTTTGGAGGACATTCCCGAAGTCATTTTTGGGCCTGTGATAGCTCGTTGGAAAGCTTAACCTGTATATTTTCCAAATATACCATATTTTTTCCTGATTGGAGTTGATTTTCCCTGTCAAAAGTTGATTTTCCCAAGACTGGTCAAAAAGTGTTGAGTGATGGTGCAGAAATGTAGAGTGCTAGTGCATAAAACTTTTTGAGGCCTTCCTTAACTCCAAATTGAGCTCATGTTAGCTCATTGGAAATATAGTTAAGTCTAGTTGTCGTTTGACCCATCAATAAATTCATTTGGACACTCCATCTATGAGAAAACCTTATTTTCCCAAGGTGACTCCAGCAGTGTAGAAATTGTCCTGGGACACCTGTGTTTTTTATATTGCTCCCAAACCATGATACCTCTGTAAAAACTGAATGATTTTTTTCTTCTTGGCCATATGATGGAAAAAAACCTCTCTCACCTTTGCCAAATTCATCTTTGTTTGGTTAGAAACATATTTTTAAGCAAAATTGGCCCTAGGTGTGGCAAATGACTAGGCCCTTGGAATGAATTCTTGGAAAATGATGGAGGCATGATGTTTATGAGTTGGTATGGCTTCATGATTGCTGATATGACATACCATATGGATCATTTTATCTTATTCCTCTTTTCCATAGCAAACCCTAGCTTAGTTGGAAGAGGAAATTAGGGTTTGGGGTAGGGGATTTAGGACTGCCTTGTAGAGGGAGGGTAATGAAGGGGTTAAGGGTTGTCTAAATTCTTGGGGAAATTTTTGGGGATATGGATAGATTTTAATGAGTAGGGTAAAGTGGAATTTCAAGGATTGAGTGAGGGGAAGGGGTCCAAAAGGGAAAAACACAGGCCTAGTCTTAAAAAGTGTCAAAGTGTGGCAATAAATTAGGTTTTGTAGAAAAATGATGCATTTGAGGGACAGGAGTGATAGGAAATGTTTATGAAGGTATTTTAAGGATAGGAGGAGGTGTAAGAGCATAAAGATACAAGACTTGTTGATATTTTACCATGGAGGTCATGAAACCAAGGAAAAATGCCCTTAAAAGCCCTAGAGAGACAATAGGCAAAACAAATAGAGGGTTGAGGCCAAAGGTGACACAACAAAGACAAAATGAGTGACATGAGCCCATGATGGGTCTACTGGGATGGGCAAGCTGAGCATTGACATGATGGGATGATGAAATAGTGAAAAAAATATCTTAAGGATAATGAAGGTAGTGAGATTTCTAGAACTCACAATGTTCATGAACTTTGTTTCTAGAAATCTAGAACCGATACTTAGTCATCTTCAGATAGTGAAAATTATGGATGACTAACACCATCTACCTTCCCGATTCCCCAATTGTGATTAAAGTGGGGCCATTTCTCCCTAACACGTTACCCTTCCCCCACCATCCATCATACATCGCAAATAATATTTCGCAGCTTGGAAAATATACCTCATCGCATTTCACAAATTATAACTTATTCCATTCTGCCAAATGTTAAATCTTGCGATCGTTGATATGCGACATCCATCGCATTGCAAGATCACACATTTTATAACTTAACTTTCAAAACGCACGCAAGATATTTTGTTTAAGTTGCGATGCGGTTGGCCCCACCATAGCAACTCTGCCCCCCACTTTAGGCTGCTTGAAATACATATATATATATCACATGAAACCTCATAAATATTACCTTACCATAGAAACCTTTCACCATTTTATAAACTCCGTCGATGCAGTGGGCTCCATCTCCACCATGCCGCATCATCCTCTGACAGTGCAAATCGCACTTTGCTGGTTTTAGCATTTACCACATTTCCCTAAATTCTAAATTCTGCGATGTGTGGTAAACCATAAATATTGTGATGTGCGATGTGGGTGGGTCCCAATCACATATCGCACTTCACATATTTTAGCATTTAACCCCCGCGCTCATAAAAAAAGCTTTAAGAGTTGCGATTTGCTATTGCCGTCAGTCCCACCTTACCTGCCACGTCATCTCCTTCTCCCCACACATTTCACTTCGCATATTTTAGTGTTTACCTCTGTCGCTTATAGCAAAACCTTCTGATTTGTGATTGTGATGTGGTCAGGTCCCACCTTCCCTGCCACATCACCTATATACTTCGCATCGCATCGCAGATTCCATTCTTCAAATCATAAGGTGTAAAAAATTTGATGTGCGAAATTTCTATGGATGCAATAAATTTCAGAACTAAAGCCTATAGGATTTCAAATTCGGGTATATGAGTTTTTACGTTGTTTTGTTTAGAAAAAGGGTTAAACACGACAGAAAGGAATTGGGTAGTAAAAATATGGAAAGGGTCAAGTCGGGCAAAGGCGTTTGCGCAAATATGACCATGTTGTAACTGCAAGAACAGAAAGGGCGTTCAACACTCAATTCATCTGCCAGCACAGCAGTAAAATGTGGTCCACATCCTAACTGTTCCCACTACATCAACACCTACATTTTCACAGTGCATTCCACCGAGAATATAATTTTGTAATAAGTAAGAGTTTTAAGTTCAAGTTTAAGTCTAAAAATACCATGTTTGTTAGAGATTGTATTATTGTAAAATTTTATATAAATACTTCAGTTTTGGAGGTATCAAATGTTGATTGATTGAGATCATAACTATTTTTTTCTTTTGGAGTACTGTAAGCTTTTTCAAAGCGTTGGAGCATCAATAATAATCAGACTATTCACAGGATTCTTGTGGCTTAAATACTGGTGATGTTTTTCTTCTATCAGTATGTTTCATTGTTATCTTTCATTGTAATCATTTGAATTCAAATTGTAAAGCCGAAAACGTGATGAATAGGATTTACTGTTGAGTACCTTATTCTGGTTGCGTTTACAATCATAATGTTTTCCGCTGAAGGCCAAAATAAATAATTCTTAATTTCTCTTTAGTTCTGTTGAATATTTTCATATTTCTGTCATAATCCATTTATAAATTCAAAAGATCTAGTAAATACTCCTAGCTTTCCCTGTGTTTACTCTGTGAAAAGTTGATGCAACCATCCAGTTATATTTTGACTCCATTGCCCAGTAGACATTAATCAATTGAATACTATCCAAACCCAAAACCCAAGTACTATCATAACTAGCCTAAAAACTTATCCAAACAAATTTAAATCGTATAGAGAGAACCCTCTCTAAAACTAGCATGGCTAGATCCCAGTTTCCAATGTTGGTTTGATAGTACCTCTGAGATTTTTTCTTCAGCCTCATAATTACAGAGCGTTAACATAGTGGCGACCATACTGGGGACAGAAATTTATCTTCCTCAATTACACTTATCAAGTTCAGTTTTGACTTTTATGGTGAATAGAATTCAAACACTAGAAGGTTGTTCCATTCACCTAGCGACTTCATTGGTAGAAAAATCCAGAAACAAATATTCACTGGCGACTCCACATTTTTCAGTTAACATAAAGGCTCCATTGGTAGAAGAATCCAGATTTGTTGCAAACATGCGCTGACTCCATTCTTTGATTGGTTGACAAGATGAATCCAATAATACAACGTAGCTATACTCTAATGAATAGAGATCACATTCCTAGATTCCCACACAAAATTCCTCAAGTAAATTTCGAAATAAATCTTCCTATTTTTCAAGATGAGAACATTGATGATGCTTTTCTGCATCTCATTAAATTTCATATTCATTTATGGAAGTTGAAATTTGAATGGCATGAGGACTACCACATGAAGATGTCCATGGAAACATTAGATGTACAAGCGAGGGAATGGTATGAAGGTTTAAACCCTGGTAGCTTGTTTTCTTTAAAGGATTTACACAATGTGTTTTATGAGCATTACAAAGGACATTCCCCATCTTTGTTATTAGTGGAAAAATTTTGTGATCAGTTTGAGGTTTTCATACAATACATTGAAATTATTGATGAAGACCAAGTACATATGAATTATCGGGATCTCTTAGAATCACTTTATGGGTTCCATTCGCAAGTTGACTATCATGATAATCAAGGGAAGATAGTTGAAAAGGAAATAAATCAAGAAATGAAATTAGATCCACGGGATCTCTCTGTGGAGACAAACGATAATTCATCTGCTCTTTTGTATGAGGATAAAGAATACATTCAGTCTCATTATCAATCTTCAGGAAAGAAAGAAGACAATTACTGTGTTATCAAAAGAAAACAAAAATTACTTTCTCCTATGTCTGAAGATGAGATAGATCAGCTCCTGAACAATCATATTACAACCCAAGCTAATGCAGGTTTGCAGTGTTCACATAGTCAAGAATGTGTTGGTAAAACTTCTTCCATTTTTTAAAATGAAAATCTAAGTTTAAATGAGGACAATTGTGAAACTATATTTATAGATCATCATCAAAAAAGACAATCTCCTTTTTCAATGTTCATATTTGATGAAGTTTCTCCTGAACCTGATTTGCCGAAGTACGATAAATCTGAAGATAATTTTGATGAGGAGCATGATGAAACTATATAGGATATTGTTGTGAGTAAACCAATTTATGATGACGATTCCCTGCAAGGAGATCACCTAGCAGATATTGTTTTCTTTCCGGAAGATGATAGGGCTGTCATGTTTCATAATCATGAAGAATGTTTCTTGTTTAAGGATGACTTAGACTATGAATTTGATGACTATGAGCCTGAGAGAGACAGTATGCCAGATATTAAGTCATAATTTCTCAAGCTTGAGGAATTTACAGCCAATACTCAAATAGCAGAAGGTTATACTTCCCCATGCCTTCCTATCAATAAACCAAGTGTTCTTTCATATCAAAATGAAGGGAGTACTTGTATTTTTGTTGTTGGATCTCAAGACAAGGTAATGCTTTAGGATTTTAAAGATCCCTTCAGTAGTCTCTTGCAAACATTGGAGAAGATGAATATTGTTTTGTTTGTCAGCATAAGCCTTGGTTTCAGTTTCTATTGTGAGTTTCCTACATGTACATCGTTCTGCCTGCTCGAAGAAAGTGAGAGCGGAATTTCAGTAAGTAGCCATCTCCTGTATTGGTTACATTGGAAGGATCATTTCACCTAATCAACAATTAAATAGTAGATTAGGGTAGGTTGGTATCATTTCAGTTTGATTTATTTTTATTTTCAGCAAATGTTGATAGAATTCATCAAGGTTTGAAGCCAGGTGAAGGCCCTAAGGATTTGATGATCAGTTAGTGTGGATTAAAGTTAGTAGTGTGAAAATAAGCTCAGTGTTTTGAGCATTTTTTCAGATTGTGTTTCAGATTTCAGTGTGAAGAAAGTTATGATTTTAGTTTGATATTTTCAGTCACTGAGGTTTTATAAGACATAGAGGTTTTATAAGAGAATAGTTTGTAGATTTGGGATCAGCCCAATGGATCGGGTTACTAGTCTACGGTGTTCTTGGCACTTCAAAGGGAGAGTGCCATCCCCAAATGAAGCCACTGTTAGGGTTCTATAATCTGAAGTATCTCAAGGTGATTGATTATTTCATCTCAAATCTTTCATATTGTAAATAATATTCCATGATTGTAAATTATCTCCAAAAAGGTTAAAACCTTAGGAAAAATATTCTTGCACATCTAAATGTAGCATTAGGAGATAAGTAAGTATGTTTTGATTGAATTATTCACATCATTTAAATGTGATTAAATAATTTGTATTGAGGTTGGGTATTATAGGTTCTAATTTTATCAAAAAGGTCAAAACTAGCAAAGAATGGCTTATCCAAGGTTTCAGAGACTCATTATAAGTTAAAGGTGCTCAAAGGAATTACTTTAAAAACCTTTGGAACTCATCCGCATTTCCACATTTCATTGGTGGACCCACATTAATTTTCGTATTGACCAAACCCCAAAATATTTTAATTGTCGTCTCCTAAAAACCTTCTAAAATGCAATATGCAATGGAGTGGAACTCATTAACACACCACACTTCCTTTTCATTTCATTTCCCTTAAAAATAATTAAAACTTACCATTTTCTGCCTTTCTACTTTATCCTTCTACTTTACCTTTTTCATCACTATATCATTGTTTTGACTTACCATCCGCCTTCCCGATTCCCCGATTGTGATTAAAGTGGGGCCACTTCTCCCTAACACGTCACCCTTCCCCCACCATCCATCGCACATCACAAATAATATTTCGGAGCTTGGCAAATATACCTCAACGCATTTCAGAAATTATAACTTATTCCATTTTTCCAAACGTTAAATCTTGACATCGTCAATATGCGATATCCATCGCATCACAAGATTGCACACTTTATAACTTACCTTTTAAAACACTCGCAAGTTATTTTGTTTACCTTGCGATGAGGTTGGCCCCACCATAGCAGCTCTGCCCCCCACTTCAGGTCGCTTGAAATACATAGATATATCATATGAAATGTCATAAATCTTACCTTACCTCAGAAACCTTTCACCACTTTATAAACTCCGCCGATGCAGTGGGCTCCATCTCCACCATGCCACATCATCCTCTGACAGCGCAAATCGGACTTCGTTGGTTTTAGCATTTACCACATTTCCATAAATTCTAAATTTTGCGATGTGAGGGCATAAATATTACGATGTGTGATGTGGGTGGGTCCCAATCACATATCGCACTTCGCATGTTTTAGCATTTAACCCCCATGCTCATAACAAAATCTTAAGAGTTGTGATTTGCGATTGGCATCCGTCCCACCTTACCTACCACGTCACCTCCTTCATACCGCACTTCACACTTCGCATATTTTAGTGTTTACCTTCGTCATTTATAGAAAAACCTTTCGATTTTCAATTGTGATGTGGTCGAGTCCCACCTTCCCTGCCACGTCACCTCCGTACTTCGCATCGCATCGCATATTCCATTCTTCATATCATGAACTATGAAAAATGTGATGTGTGATATTTTTGTAGATGCGATAAAGTTCAGAACTAAAGCCTATAGGATTTCAAATCCGAGTATATAATTTTTTACGTTGTTTTGTTTATAAAAGGGGTTAAAGAAGACAGAATGGACTCGGGTAGTAAAAAGACAAAAAAGGGTCAATTAGGGAAAAGGTATTTGCGAAAATATGATGATGTTGTAACTACAAGAGCAGAAAGGACGTTCAGCTCTCAGTTCATCTGCCAGCACATCAGTAAACTGTGGTCCACATCCTAACTATTACCACTACATCAACACCAGCATTTGCACAGTGCATTCCATCGAGACTATAATTTTGTAATAAGTTAGAGTTTTAAGTTCAAGTTTAAGTCTAAAAATACCATGTCTGTTAGAGATTGCATTATTGTAAACTTTTGTATAAATAATTTAGTTTTGGAAGTATAAAATGTCGATTGATTGAGATCAGAACTATTTTTGTCTTTTGGATTACTGTAAGCTTTTTCAAAGCACTGGAGCATCAATAATAATCAGACCATTCAGAGGATTCTTATGGCTTAAATATTGGTGATGTTTTTCTTCTGTCAATATCTTTCATTGTTATCTTTCATTGCAATCATCTGAATTCCAATTTTTAATTAGAAAGCGTGATGAATAGGATTTACTATTGAGTACCTTATTCTGGTTGCGTTTACAATCATAATGTTTTCCACTGAAGGAAAAACTAAAGAATTCTTAATTACTCTTTAATTCTGCTGAATCTTTTCATTTTTCTATCATAATCCATTTATAAATTCGAAAGATCCAGTAAATACTCCTAGCTTTCCCTGTCTTTACTCTGTGAAAAGTTGATGCAACCATCCAGTTATATTTTGACTCCATTGCCCAATAGAAATTAATCAATTGAATACAATAAATTTTCCAAAACCCAAAACCCAAGTATTATCATAACTAGGCTAAAAACTTATCAAAACAAAGTTAAATATTATAGAGAGAGCCCTCTCTGAAACTGGCATGGCTAGATCCCAGTTTCCAAAGTTGGTTTGATGTTGCCTCTGGGATTCTCTCTTTAGCCTCAGAATTACAGAGCGCTAATAGGTCAAATGAATAAATCATAAACAATGACTCGTCTAGGATGGAATCCTCATATGTCGATTTAGAAATGGATGTTAAATCCATAAATCATCTTCCTCGACTAATACCATTGTTATAGTAGTAAAGAAAGCAGTGAGATACAGGAAATAGTCACGTTGGTAATCAGGGGATATAATATAGACGCATGAACTAGTACATCTTTCAGGACATCAAACACCTTTTGAGCAGTGTTATCCCAATGGAATGGAACCCCTATTTTATGTAGGTGAATGAATCCTTTGGTCAAAATAATCAGGGACAAACCTCCGTAGAAAGTTATCTTTCCCTTAGATTTTTTGAAGCTTGATGAGGGAAGAAGGCATAGGCAAATTGATGATTTCCTAAACTTTCGAAGGATCAATATGAATTCCATGTTTTGAAATGAAAAAAACCACGAAGTTGACTAGAAATAATGTAGTACACACATTTGTGAGGATTAAGTCAAATATTATAGTCTCTACATCATAGGAAAATGGTCCTAAGGTGCATTGGGTGATCACCCTGATGTTTAGAATGAGCAAGGAGATTGTCCAAATAATTTTTCACAATATGTTTAATTTTGTGCAAAAGGGAGTTTTTGGTAAGAATGTACCCCAGTGATAGATAAATGCAGGTTTAGGTTGATCCACTGGGAGAATAGTGATTTGATTATAGCTGGAGAAGCCATCAATGAAAAAATATATCTCATAGCTGGCACAACCATCAACAATATGGTCTATTGAAAATGGCAACAAGAAATATTGAAAATGGCACCCAGAAGGATTCTTGTTTAATTTTCCCTTTATTAAATTTGAAGTTAATTGTAATTCCACATCGCATGACATCTTGTACGAGTTAAATGAGTTGGGAAGACTTAGTTAGCACAGTAAATGGATTTGAGGGTCAAACTGGAGGCATGTAGAGTTCACTCTAAATTTTAGGGGGTCTAGTTGCAGTTTATTTTGAGTTATAATTAGTTAATTCAATTATTTGAGTTAAAAACATTTTAACTAGTTCTAACTAAGAGATGTGCTAGTGAGAGGTCCAGTGAATTAAATCTAATTTAATGAGACAAAGGAAGAGAAGAGGAAGGTCCTAAAGTAACAGTTGAAGATGACTTAGGTACCTCAGGTTGAATAACCTCTTGCAATAAGGTATCAGAATCAATGAAGTCGGATTCAATGACCTCATGAAACGATGGTTCAGGTGCTTTTGTTTCAATTGTGTCAGATTCACCAACAAGAATAGAAGTAATCTCAAGCTGAGAACTCAAAAGGGAAGGATGATTATGGTGGATCAATTTGAGGAGGAGGACTAAAAGTAGTTCTCAAAGTTCCTGATTTGGTAGTTTGTGTCTTCTTATGCTTCTGACGACGTCCAGGATTTGCCTCTGGTGGAAAAGGGGTCTTATTTTGCATTCTATGTGAACGACGAAGAGTGGGTGTTTGTTCTTCCATCTTGGATTAATAAAGTTTAATAATTAACACAAAAATCAATTAAAAATGGGTAAAACTAGGCATAAAGGTTTACCAAGCAACCATGAACTGCAATACACACCTTCTCGAACCAAGGACTTAACGTACATGTAGGCAATCTCCCCGAATGTTATGTTCGGTGTATCACGGTATATAAGGCAGCTGACTCGGTTACCTATGGTGAGGATAGCAACCTATAGGGGACTTCCAAAATATACTTGATGATATTGGGAAGTGCAGTCCGTAGAAGTGTTGTCTAATGTGTAACCATTCGATGAGAGCATTCGCATATAATTTTCATGCATGGATCGTCATCCAATATACCTAAAGGTATGCGAAGTACAATCTAACACACTTACGTACGTGGAACGAGATATCACCCCTGGGATACAATGCTAGAAAACAATGACAATTACTGTGTTTAACGATGCTAGAACACATCTCTAGCCTATGCCTCTAAATGTATGCATTAATGTTACAAATTTTCTATAGGTTGATTAGTAAATTTTAATGTTTATCTTCAATTAAGTTTCATTTTTAGGGCTCACCGTGATTTTCAATTGAAATTCAAGCTAACATGAAGAAATGAAATCTTTCACTTTCAATGAAAATCTATCTAAGGGAGGTAAGAGATGTTAGAAAATTATACATTACAGAGCATTGAAACACTTAAAATATGCGGAAAACACAAACACATAAAACACATAAAACTAGAGAGACACAGATATACGTGGTTCACCCAGTTTTGGCTACGTCCACCCCGAACAGCCAGTCCTTCCATTCTATTATCCATCAAAATGAAGAGACACAACCTACAACATATCCGTTGTAATATCCTTTATTCTCTCTCAAAGTCTCCCTATTTGTTTCTCGCTCTGAGAATACACATACAAATACACAGCCGTAATACAATACCCTCAAACAAAACGAGGGGTTTCCTTCTAGGGAAAAAAATCCTAAATTAAAAATAACTTCTACCATCAAAACATCTGCCTAATGAAAGGCCCAGATTGACTAGAAATTACTATACTTTACAAGGCAATTTTACATATGTTTTTAGCTTCAAGGGCGCCCCCCCCCCCTCCCCTTGGACCCCCCAGGTAGCGTACAATTAAGGGCGGCGTTTTCGCCTCATTAAGAACAGGGGTCCAATGTTGTGATACAAAATAAAGAAGATAATCAGGCTCCACACCCAACAAGAGACAAAGAGTATGCAACATACAAAATGCAACAAACAATATGCAAAGTGAAATTCCCTTTTAATGAAATTGTTCCAATGTTGATGCACACACAAAACCTTATATTCCAAGGAAAATATTTTTCTTTTCAATTCCTCTTAATTTTCAAATATGATGAAAACTAAGATGCGCGTCTAACCATTAATTAAAACAAAAAATTCACAACTATGACAAAGACGCTAATTCATTCAAGCACTCAATGATAAAACAAAATTAGTTAGCTAATAACCTAATGATAAGAACAAAGGAAAATCTAAATAAATCCTCATTAAAGGCACTCGAAAACAAAAGAAAACCAAATGCAGGCTTCAAAGACCCCACAAGACACCCAGAGACTCAAGGAATGGCAGCTGGAACAAAGGTGGACAAAGAGAAAATCAAAACAAAAGAAAACTTATGCATGAATAGGGGCCAACATAGGTGTATAAGGAGCACCAGTGTTATGCAACGCAGGCACAAAGAAGGATCTACAGGGGTGCAACGCTCTGTCCTTAGACTAGAGGAAGTGTTGGTTAAAAAATAGAAAGTTCTAACAAAAAATTGCAATTGAAACTCAATGAAAGGTTTTCCTAAGCCTGTTCTTGATTGAGTATGAAAATGAATGTCCAAAGAAGAGCTAGAAAAATAAATAAGGACAAAGAAACCACCAAGGGAGTACACCATTCCCCACTATGGTTTTCAATTTGTTATAAGGAATCTATGACTGCGAACATAAGTTTATTCCTTAGACTAGGTGGCCTAGTCTAGAACAACAAAAGGTAAAAAAAGCTAATGTTTTCCTTAAAGTAAATAGACAATGGGATGAGTCCTACCTAGAATCTGACGTAAGCTTCAGTCCTCTCTTGGATTGTATGCTCCAATACTAGCTCTGATCAGTATTATTATAACCTACACAATCAAACAACACAAAACAACGATCTATGAAATCTATGTAGCATCATCTAATCACTTTATTCAATGGATCAACATGGCATTAAAATACATGAAATCATAACATCACATATAGGAAAACAATGAACTCTTTGTATTAATAGAAATGGAGAGAGATACAACTAAATATAGGAGTTGATCTTGTATAAGATCTCCTCCAAGTTGACTTGTCCTTCTTTACCACAAAGTGTACCTCTATGTCACCCAAATGCATGTAATAATTACTATCACAATAGCAGCATGAGGGTAAAATCTATCTCCAAAATCCAACCCCTAGCTTTTGTATGGCCACAAATATATAGAAGAGGATGGTAAGTTAAGTGTTCTTATCCATTTACCAATCTAGGCTTGAGATCCACTCTTGATGGGAGTATGAGCTCAAGGGATAAGGGCGGAAAACTCCAAGGTATGATAGGATAGGATTCGATACTTTCATCCTAGGTAAATAGTTATAACAACTCCTAGAAGCTTCAAGATTATTTTTATTTTTCCTTAATTTCTAGAATCAACGCACCTCCAACAAGGGGAAACATGTAGGTTTTCATCCCAGCCCAGCAAGGGACAACTTATAGGTGAACGCAGTTCTCCAAGGAAGCAGAGTGCATTGGTCCTTAAAATGAGTGAAATGAAGCAATTTCAGGCATAAACTCAGGGATTAGGAAGAGTCGTGCTTAGGGATTTGTGCAAGGATGATGAAAAGGGATAAAAGGATGTTGATTGATCTAGTTTGTAGGCCTATTAACAAGATGCAACAAAATGGCCTATAATAAGGTTAAATCTGTGGATTTCTTACAAAATTTTGAAAAGGAAGCAACAAAATTGGTTCTTTTACTATTTCTTACAACATGAAAAATAGGAAATCTATGAAATATCTTTTATAGAGATTTTAAATATCTCACTAAGCATATAATATACAAAAATTCTTTTCCAAGCTTCTCTGCAAATTATCCCAAGATCGAGTGGCTATCTCATCAGTGAAGGTTGTAGTAATCATACTTTAAATAATGAAATTAGTGTTTTGTGGAAGTTCATTGTGCGAAGGTTTAGCACAATTAACTACAAAGTACATAATAATAATAATTGAACTTTAAATTATTATTCTGCATAATATTATTATGACTAGGTTCATTGTGCGGAACCTTCACACATTTCTTCAGTGAAGGTTCTAGTAATTGTTGTTAAAATGTAGCAAGAAAAGGCTTCATTTGACTTGTACCTTATTCAAATGGAGAAATTTGAATTTCCACATTAGCAGAATGACTTGAGTTGCAAATAGCAGGATTGACATGGCAATGTCACTTAGTTAGGTCATTCAATTTGAGTTTGTGGGAGAGAAGTAGAGTTGTGCATGAGTTGGTTGTTATGTTCTAGCAATCTAGTGGAGTTAGAGATGCTTAAACTTAGTTAAATAAGCTCTAGTATTTATGGGAGTCAGTAAGAGTTCATTTGAGTAGTTGTAATTATTATTAACTCACTAATCTCTCAGTTAACTAGTCAATTTACTAAAAATATCCCTAGTCATGCATGGAATTCAAATTTCCTAGTTGAGGTAGAGGAAAAGGCACATTGTAATTATAAATTGTATACTAGCTGACTGTACAGTGTTTTTTCATTGAGCGGGTGGTCAATTCCTTCAATATTTGCACAAGGAAATAGAAGATTTCCCTATCTTTTAGGAGCTAATTTTCTCAGTAGTTTCACAAGGAAATAGGAGGAAGGTTGAGGCCTATTTTGTTTCAATGTTGGTTAGAGCAGGTCAGTGAGCAGGAGATCATAATTGTAGTGCAAGGTGTGCTTCAGGATTGAAGAAATACATTGTAATTGTTCCATATTCTCATTTGAATTAATGCAAAGCAACATAGGGGTTAGTCCCAGTTGGGTTCCCCTGCAAAATCATTGTGTTCCTTATGTTATAATGGTTGCATGTTATTGTATGTTTTCCTTTCCATAAATTAATTAGAAGAAAATTGTGTCTATTTTTTTCAGTATGAATTCATCACTAGCTCGAAATTTTGATTTATTTCTACATGGTATCAGAGCTATTGAAAACTACATAGAAACTAGGTTCATGATCATCTTTCAGAGAAATTTCGAATAACATATTTTTGGAGCAGGAATTTTCTTTAGTGCGGGAACAATGTCTTTCTATTGATTGAGGCTTGATTATGCATTGGAGGGCACTTCGAATTTCATATCTTGGAAAGGAAAAATGGAAGATTTTTTAGACGACAATGGAGTATTGGAGCACATACAAATTGATATGCCAAAACCAGCAACATCAGACGTACAAAAACTAGCACATTGGAAGAAAGATACTCCAAAAATTGGGAGGATTATCCTGGAAGGTGTCATAGATCATGTGGTTTCAAGTTTGGATGGAAATTTGACTGCTTGTGCAATGTGGAAAACCCTCACAGAGTTATTCAAATGCAGCAGTCATGCCAGGAAATTGGAATTTAAATATAAGCTTAGGAACATTCGAATGCAGAAAAATGAAACCATTGTTCAGTACCTATCTAGATTCACTTAGGTCAGAAATGAACTTGGGGGATTAGGAGAGATTGTGCCACCATCTGAGCTTGTGAGCTTAGAACTTGTTAGTCTTCTGAAGTGTTCGCACAGCTATCAGGATTTAGTTAATAGAAGATACAAGCTCCCAAATTGGGGGAGACTTTGTTCTAACTTGGTGCGGGAGGAGATTAGAAGTAACACTAGAGATGGAGTCTCATCTAGATCTGATGAGGAAGAAGGTTGTTCTCTAGTTGGAAAATAAAATAATTCCAAAGGAGAGAAGGCTTAAGGCAAGGAAGAATCCAGCTAGAAGCATAGAAAGAAGAAAGACCTCAGTAAAATTAAAAATTTTCACTACCATGAGTATAGACACTATGCAACCAAGTGTCCACATAAGGAATCTAGTAAGTAACCTATAACATCAACATTAGGAGATTCTCTCACATCACAATTTGAGTTGGATTTCACCCTCATTTCTTACATGAAAATCACAGTAAGAGGAATTGAATCGTACCTAGACTCTAGCGCTTCATATCATATGACAAGAAACAAGGATTTCTTCAGCGGCCTAGAGGAGAAGGACCTACAATTACCCATAGAGCTTACAGATGATGGGAGATATAGCACCAAAGGGATCATTTTTATCTTTAACAGGAATTCAGGCTATCATATTCACTTAAAGAATGTAATGTATGTGTCTAGTCTGAAGAGAAATCTAGTTTTTGTATTTTTACTTGAAGACTGTGGATATGATGTGTTGTTTAGTAAGGGGAAATATTATCTGAAACATTTTCTACTAGACAAGTAAAATAGATTGGTGTTCAAGTTTAAAATATCTAAGAGTGAGGTGGGGAAATGTAGAACCTTAGTCCCAGAGTACAAATATTTGGGCAGGGTCCATATGAGAGTAGCAACAGTTGCAATGTACTCTTCCATGGATCATTACCCTTGCTACAGGGGCCCATAGTATTTAGTATCAAAAGGATCATTGTCACTTGATGCAGTCATATCTTGAGAAATAGTATAGAGGCTAGTAGAAGTCAGAGACACATGAGACAGATGCATCTCAAAGACACGTTTGATTCAATATTTTGGATGCTCTTATTTGCAGTTGTTGTAGTAGAAATAACAACAGTGAGAGGGAGTGTTAGTTTTGTTACAATACATTCCTCCACAAGGGCAGGATTGGGGTTGTGCAAAACCCTTTTCTTGCTAAGAGGGAGTGTTAAAAGGTATAAATAAAAGGGTTCATCTCACTTGTGCCTTATACAAATGGAGAAATTTGAATTTACACAACAACAATATGATTTGAGTTGCAATTAGCAGGAGTGACATGGAAAAGTCACTTAATTAATTCAATCAATTCAATTTTGTGGGATAGAATTAGGGTTGTGCATGAGTTGATTACTAAGATCTACAAATCTAGTGGAGTTATAGTTAGTGAAACTCAGTTAACTGAGCTCTATTCTTTAGTGGAGTTAGTAAGAGTTCAGTTGAGTAGTTGTAACTGTTGTTAACTCACTGATCTCTCAGTTTAATAGTCAATTTACTAAAAATAGCCCTTGATCTGGGTTCCTTCAGTTTCAAATTTACCCACGATCTTTTACTTCTGTGATGTGGTTATAATTGTATTGAAAAGAGCATTAAAATAACACATGCGTACTTTAAGCAAGATGAAATAAGACAACAATCAGCAACATAAGAACACGAGACATTGATAATGGAGTTCACCCAGTGTGGGCTATGTCTCCAGGCCTAGTGTCAATATGGGGTAAGCCGCTTCATATAGTGCTAGAAATGTTGATGATGTACATGGACTATGTTTTCTGTCATACAAGGATATATGCCCTCAACATGAGTGGTTTGTCTCTCCACGAGATGTTCCGCTACAGGAAATCTCACTCACAATAGGCCTCCCATCAACATCACATAATCTCACACAAGGTGACAATGAGGATCACTTCAACAAGGTTACATAGGGATCATAACAATCCATGAAAAATACATCTCACATGAAGTAGAAACATAAATCCTACAACATACATAAAGAAAGGATCTAAAAAAACATACTACATCTCATAGCAAATGATAAAAGAGGCACATGATATCAATACTACATATACCTCAACCCCTAAAGTTGGTTGAATAACTAGATGCTCAGTTGCTAAATTTTGTCGTACCATCAAATTTGTGGCCTCGAGAGGCATAAAATTGACTGTCCACACTTCGTAAATTGACATCGTCACTCCAATATGGAAAATGGTTGAAAAATGGGGAGCTCTGCTGCTGAAACGGACATCGCCATTGGATGCTTGTTGCCAAGAGGTGTAAAATTGACATAACATTTGTCAAATTCTGACTTCGACAAGTTCGGGACCTCAAGGAATCTTTTTTATGCCCCTCAAGATTCCTTGGGCAAGGTTCCACCCCTTTAGCCGCTCATGGTTCCACACTTTCAATTAAAAAAATAGTATTCATTGAATAATGCACCAGTCTGCTCCACGTTCTGCCTCTACTTTTCTCGCGACTCCATTGGCCTCCCTGTGCACTTGTCTCTCATGTATTCTCTATCATTCATTCTCTATGGTTTCCTTGAACCATTTGAATGGAATTTTATATCAAAGTGTGAGGGTGAATAAGGAAAAGTGTGAGGTTGGCACATTGGTTGGCATAATCATATTAAGATACTTATTGTTTGGAGGTTTTGGGATCAAATCCCATTGACTCCCAATATTTTTTTAAAGCCCAATTTTAGTTTTAATATATTTTTTTCAAACTATATAATATATATAATTTGTATGTCCATATTATAACGACTCCAAAAATCATGAGAATAAGAGAAAAAAATGGAGGTTGCACCATCCAAGGCAACTTGGGCCTAATTTGAGGTTCCATTTGGCACCATGTGATTGGGCCAAATGGCAAGCCCTCATTGGTCCACATCATATGCCACCTCTACCACCTACTTGCCATGTGTCGACTAGTGGTGCTGCCACATCACATTTTTGTGGGTCCACCTATTTTGTTGACTAGGCTACCACATTAGCTTTGTGGGTCCCGCTAGGCCTACCACATGTCATCCATATGACATGCCACATGGCACAATGTTGAATTTGACTTGTTTTACTTTTTTTTGGTACAACCTTCAAACTGCAATAACTTTCTCATACAGAGTTGGATTTGAGTTCCATTCACGCCATTGGAATCAAGGCAACAATCACTACAATCTTGTCCTAGTTCAAAAGCATTCTGACCACCTTTAATTTTGACCATCTCTGAGCCCTCTTGGTCTCCTGAGGGTGTCTGGAGCCACCTAGATCAACCCTAGTCATGCATGGAATTTTAATTGCCTAGTTGAGGTGGAGGAAAAGGTGCATTGTAATTATCAACTATATACTAGTTGAGTGTACAATGTTTTTTCATTGAGCAGGTGGTCAATTCCTTCAGGATTTGTGCAAGAAAATAGGAGGAAGGTCAGAGAAGTTCAATGAGTAGGAGATCAGAATTGAAGTCGAGGGTGTGCTTCAAGATTGAAGCAATACATTGTAATTGATCCATATTCTCATTTGAATCAATGCAAAGCAACAGAGAGGTTTTTCCCAATCAAGTTCCCTTGAAAACTCATTGTGTTCCTTGTGTCTTGATGGTCACATGTTATTGCATGTGTTTCTATTGTATGTTTTCCTTTCTGTAGATTCAGTAGAAGAAATTTGTGTTTAATTTTTTCAATCTGAATTCATTAGAAACTACAAATTTCAAGATATTTCTACAATCGTAGTTTAAATTAATGAAATCAGTATTGTGCGGAAGTTCATTGTGTGGAGGTTTCGCACAATTAAATGAAGAATAAAAAATAATAATGATTTAATGTTAAATTAATGTTGTGTGGAATTTCATTGTGTGGAGATTCATTGTGTGGGGAAAGTGTGAAGGTTCATTGTTTGAAATTCCCCTACACAATGAAATTTCTCACAACACTAATTAACCCGATCGACGTATCTAATGAAATTTTGTATCGATTTTATTTTTTTTCACATAAAATTAAATAATTACCTCGTATTCTACTAATTTTATAACGTCTTTTTTTATTTTACAAATATTTAAATCATTTCTTCTTTTTCTGCTACTATTACCGAGTCTTATTTCACTTATATTTAGAAAATTGTTAGCTACTAATTTATAGTCAAAACTTATCATTTTTCTTCCGAATTATTAAAAGAGGTGAAGAAACACCCCACTTTATGCATTAAAATAGTACTTTCTATTACTAATAATAATAATTTAAGTGATAGAAAATGGTAGGAGCAATAATCTCGTTCACTTTGGATAGAAATAGAAAATGAATAATCCAAAGGATGAGAATGATCAGGTGCTCAAAATTATGCTCAAAAATGAAAGTTGTCATAATGGTGTGGAACATAAACGACCACGTATATATCATCATTCAGAATCCATCGCAACTCGTTTCACAAAAAACCGACACCGTATGCTCCCATAAATGTTTTTTGTCCACTTTGTCAAACAAGAAATTTAAAAAAAAAAAAAAAAAAAAAAGGTCAACCCAGTCAGCAGTCTGTACAACTGACTAGGCATGCCTACGTGGCAGGATGACTATGCAGGTTGACTTGGTCAATGGATTGTCTTTGATGAATGTAATTGTGCCAAGCGGCACATTTTGATTGTGTTGAATTGGTAGTTTTTAATTGGTTGATTTGGTGGCCAATCACAGGCTGACATGTGGCCCAGCCAGGGGCCATGACGTGGCAGCCCTAGGGACACCAAAATTATGGTAAGGGTCAAACCGCACCCCATATGGGTCAAACACAAGACCTCATCGGCACAAGCCAAATGCATTACCATTGCACCCCGCGCTATGTTCCTTAACCTACTATGGAGTCCGTATAGTTTTATTCACATATGTATTGAATCGTGGGGGGAGCGGGCCGGTGTCTAGCCCTAGCCTTGGTCACCGCCGGGGACGGGACCATGGGGGGAAGGCTAGCCCTGTACCACTCGAACTATCATTAACCATTAACTTTAAATCTGCCAACCGCCATATGTGTCCATAGTTAATGCCACGTCCAATGGTTAGCGGAAAAACCACAAACCTTTTAACCAAAAAAATTTGTTATTAACCATATAACAAGATGGTTCAGAATCTAGAATTTAGGCCTTATTGGGAAAATTAGCACAGCGATGATTTCGCCCGATTTTTTGGGAAAATTACCGCTCAGTTAGTGGAATTGTGGGTGCATTTGTACGATGGTGCCAGATTTTGAGGAATTTGTGGAGTGGTTAGTGCCAAAACATGGGGAAGTCATAACTTAGTTTTTTACCAAATTCAATGCAGAAAGAGGCTACACAGGAAATTTTTGGAATTATGGAGCTAATTGAACAACTTTCATAGTTTTGTGAGCATTGTAAACATATTTAATCACACTTTTGAGCATAATAGAAGAGGGCCAAGCCATTGGAAGCTGGACCAAGGAGACGTAGCCGAGGTGGGTTTGAAATCCTTCATCATGTGTTGTTGTATTACTATTTATGGTGATGTTAATGTATGTTAGATGATGTTGTTTAGTGATTTTTTTATGTTAATTTCCTCAAGAAATTCACATAAAAGCTCATGTTTAACTTGCAATTTACCTCATAATCCTCAAGTACTTTGTTTATATTTTGAATTGGATCTTAGCACAAAAAACACTAATATTCTTGTTCAGATCAAGTTGGTATCAGAGCACTATGTTTACTTGTGCAAGGAGGATTTAATTGTTTTTCAAGTGTTTATATGCTTACAAGGTTGAAGCTCAAGAGAGGAGAAGGCAAGCTTGTGGGTGAAGGTTCTCTAGTTGGAGGAAGGAGAAGGATGGCACAGTTGTCACCATTTCCACCACAAGATTCACCTCCTGTTGTACCTGAGGCTTCAATAAGCATGTCTCATGAAGGACAAAATGATAACATGAAAGAGACAGTGAAGGTCCTCTACGAAGAGAGGAATACAAGGTTGTAGGGTGAAAGCTCTGGGCCTCCAAGAGGAGAGGGTTCTCTAGGATGAGGAGGAGGAGGTAATGGAAATGGTGATAAACCATCATCATTCTAACCACCATCTTCACCTTCATCTTCATATTCTTCCACTAATACAACCCTTATTCATACTCATCAACATACCTCAAAAGAAATTGGTAAACAACCCTTGTTAAAACTTGATATTAAATTTGAGCTGCCTATGTATAATGGTAAAGTGAATTCTAATAAGCTTGACAATTGGGTTCATCAGTTGGAGGTTTATTGTAGGATTCAAAATATTCAAGATGATGATACAAAGATTCAGCTAGCTTCCTTGAGACTGAAGGGTGCAACACTACTATGGTGGGAAGCCAAGACACAAGATGAGATTAAAAAACATGGTAAGATTTCACTCTCTTGGTATAATTTCATTACTACAATTAAAATAAAATTTTACCCTGTAACATTTATGAAAAAGGTCATCATGAATTGGAAAAACTTTAGACATCTTAAAGGTCAAAGTGTGCAAGATTACACCCAAGAATTTAGAAAAAGAGCTCTTATGTTAGGTGTTGATTTGCATTCACAAGACACATTACTAAAGCATATAGGGGGTTTACATAGCTACCTAAGGAATACTATCCTTATGTTCAATCCCACTAGTCTAGATGAGGTTTGTGTGCAAACCACTCCCCTTGAGGCAAGAGGGAAAAATATTCCAGAAGAGGTTAAAAAGAAGACATTTAAGGGTGGAGAGAAAGGAAAGGGTTTCAAAGGAAAAGAAAATAAAAATGCATTCATTCAAAAGGAAGGAGAGAAAATGACATGCAAACATTGTTCCAAAGAAGGCCACAATGAAGACCATTATTGGAAGCTACATCTAGAGATGAGGTCCCAGAAATTCAACAACGAGGGAAAACAAGAAACAATTGCTACCACTCAATAAGATTTGGGATCCAACTCGAGTGATGAAACTAAAATTACATCCATCGGTGTGAAAGGAAAAGAATCCATTGCGAGCAGTAGTTCATGAAATTGTCACACTAGTACTCCAAATGAAGAAACAAAGATTGAATTATTTCATGTGAGGGTTATTTCAAAACATAAAACAAATTGACACACTATTTGATAGTGGATTTCAATCCAATTTGATATCTGAAGACTTAGTCAAGAAACTTAATCTTGAAACCATTCCACATCACAAACCATATCCATTGGGTTGGATATGCAAGAACACAAATTTACAAGTTACAAGAAAGTGTATTCTTCGGTTTGCAATCGCAGCTAACTTCATTGAAGAATTTAAATTAGATGTTGTACCACTTGATATTTTAGGAATTTCTTTGGGAAGTCCTTACCTCCATGATAGAAAATCCATCTTCTATTGCCATGAAAACAAGTACCACTTGTTCAAAAATGCTGTGGAGTATATTGTCAGATCTCATCACAAGAACTAAATCTTCCATTAGTTAATGCACAGAAAATGAAAAGACTAGTGAATTCAAGCTATATTTTTGTGCTTCTTATGATTAAACCAAAGAATGATGTTTATTATGAATCATTTCAACGTTTTGATCCAAAGTTGAAATCTGATTTGATTAAGGTGGTTAATCAAAATAATGAGATGTTTCAGGAGCCAAAGGGGTTACATCCCAAGAGGGGAATCTAGCATGAAATACATTTGGAGAAATATTGTACTCTTCCTGACATTGGCATGTATAGGATGTCGATGATGGAGAGTGCTGAAATCAAAAAGAAAATTCAGGAGATGCGGGTCACCTATTGTGTTAATGCCAAAGAAGGATGGAACATGGCACATGTGTGTAGATTTCTTTGCATTGAAAAAAATTATGGTAAAGAACCGTTATCCACTCCCTAGAATAGATGATTTACTTGATCAATTGAAAGATGCAAAGAATTTTACTAAGTTGGACTTAAGGTGTGGCTACCATCAAATTAGAATTGATGAAGGTGACATTTAGAGTATAGCATTCAAAACAAAGCAAGGTTTGTTTGAATGGTTTGTTATGCCTTTTGGCTTATGTAATGATCCTGCTACCTTCATGTGTGTGATGAATGATGTTTTGAGGCCATTTCTTGATTATTTTTTCATCTTTTACTTAGATTATATCTTAATTTTTAGTAAATCACTTGATGAACATGTCATGCCTTAAGAAAATTACTTGATGTCTTAAGGAAATAAAAATTGTTTTTGAATATGTCAAAATTTGAGTTTGGTAAAACTTCTTTGGTGTACTTGGGGAATATTGTTAGAGGAGGTGAGTTGAGGATAGACCCCTCTAAGGTTTAGTTCATTGTGAATTAGCCAACGCCCAAGATAGTCACTGAGGTAAGAAATTTTTTGGGAGCAGCCCAATATTGGAGGAAGTGTATTGCAAACTTATCTTCTATCGCAGCTCCATTGCATGCATTGACTAGTGTGAAAAAGGTCTTCCAGTGGGGAGGCGAGAAACAAAATCATTCGATGCTTTGAAAAAGAAGATCAATTCAGCACCCGTACTTGCACTACCAGACTTGAGACAGCGCTTTGAGATTCAAACAGATGCAAGCAACTATGCCATGGGCGGAGTCCTTATGTAGCATGGTAAGCCCATTTCATTTCATTCATTAACTTTAAATGGTGTAGTGATTAACTATCTTACTTATGACAAGGAGATTTATGCATTGGTTCAAAGTGTGAAAAAGTGGAAACACTACTTGATGGGAAAGGAAACCATCATACACATTGATCACCAACCATTGCAATACTTGCAATCACAAACTAAGTTGTAGCAATCAAGGAACTTTCAATGGATGGGTTTCCTACATCAATTCCACTTGGTCATCAAGTATAATAAAGGTATTTACAACGAGGTTTATGATATGCTTTCTAGGCCTATTGTTAGTGCAACTAATTTACTCAAGCATAATTTTGTTTTGTATCAAAGTTATGTTAAGAAATGTGCATTTGATAACAACTTTCAAGATGTTTATGCAAACTTGATTCAAGGCAACCAAGTAGTGGAATTGGATTACCATGTACATAATAGCTTGTTGTATCATTTGGACAAGATTTGTATTCCACAGGGGGATAGAGTGAATGTCATAAGGGAAGCACACACTACTCTTATTGTTGGAAATTTTCATTAGGGGAATTTTGAGGTCTAAAATGGGCCTCCTAAGAAAATAATAAAATAATAGTTAAACTAATAAAATAATATTTATGAATTTGGAATTCATTTTTTGCACCACAATCCATGTAACCATAGTTAAATTCAATTCAAAAGTTGTACCAAAATAAAATTAATAAAAAAATTGTATTGATGGACTTAATATAAATAGGCAATTTCAAGAAAAATCGACATTTATTAGTTATCATCATTGTGTCCTTTGTATGAGCAAACTTAGAATAAATATAAATATAAATTTATAGTTCTTAATTATATTATATGCCATTAAATTAAATTTATATTATTAGATTATAATAAACATGTAGTGATAATATTATAAGAAGATAATATACTTTAATAGATATAATATAATATAATAAATTATGTATAGGGATACGTTTTTCTTTCAAGAAATATAAACAATAATGAAAATATATTTTATTCAAAAAGTGGAACTCTTGTTTATTATGAGTACTTTAGCACACGTGACTTTAAAAAGTGCAAAAAGTATAATATGACCTTCATTTTTATTAGTTTTATCCACCATTAGGAATGTGACAAGTAAGTACCTTTAACTCAAGCAATGCCACCTCAACCATTAGGGATGATTTCATCCCATAAAATGTGATTGGTTCTCATAAAGTGAATTTTGATTGTACATTTTCCTTAGAAGGCCCATTTCATACCTCAAAATTTCCCTAATGGGTGTAATAAAAACAGTGGCACATCTTCAGAGGTATTGTTATTGGCCTCGTATGCTTGAAAATGTGTCACATTTCATTAAAGGTTGTTCATTATGTGCAGTCAATAAGCCTAGCAATAGGAAGTTAGGATTGTACACACCACTTCCCGTACCTTCATGTCCATGGGAGAGTGTTTCTATGGATTTTGTAGGAGGTCTTCCTTTGTCAATAAGAGGTCATGATTATTTGTATGTAGTTGTGGATAGGTTCAGCAAGATGTGTATATTGATGCCATGTTAAAAGAAAATCACAATTGAACAAAGAACTCACTTATTCTTTCAGCATGTTTGGGTTCATTTTGGATTTCCCACATCCATTTTTAGTGATCAAGATTCTCGATTTGTTGGGAAATTTTGGTCAAGTTTGTGGGACTTTATGGACAACAAGTTGAAAAAGAGTACAACCTTTCATCCACAAACAGATGGTCAAACCAACCTGGTCAATCGAACAGTATTACATCTTCTTCGAGGATACTACAACAAGTATCCTAAGTTGTGGTATGAAAACTTACACTACATTCAGCATTCTTACAATTGTGCAAAACACTCCTCTACACAAACATCGCCATTTCAGGCATGTCTTGGATACTTGCCTAGATCACCATCAGATTTCATTTCTGGGAAGGATGTTGTTATTGGTGGCCATAGCGATATAGACAAAGCCAAGAAGTTCATTGAACAAGTCTAGTTGATACATCAAACAATTCAAGATCAGCTTGAGAAGATCCAAGGCAAGTACAAAGCAAGGCACGACAAGCATCATGTAGATCATAAGTTTCAAGTTGGTGATGAAGTTTGGCTTCACATTAGCAAAGAGAGGCTTCAAGGGGAAGGTAAAAAACTGAAACCAATCTGTTATGGTCCTTTTAGAATTTCGGAAAATATTGGTGAAAATGCCTTCAAGTTAGATTTTCCTTCATACATGAAAATTTACTTTGTTGTTAATGTTGAGAACTTAAGGTTATATGAGCCTCCTTTGATTGAAGATCAAGGAGAATGGGTTCAGATTCCTTCTATTGAAGACTTTTCTTCTGAATAACTTGATGAGTTTAAACAAGACACAATTCTTGACAGAAGAACAAGGACATTAAAACGAGGGAGTGTAGAATACCTTCGTGTGGGGCTCAAAGGCACAAATCCTTCTAAGGCCAATTGGGCTAAACAACTAAAAGTGATATTTTGGGGTCCAAAAGCTTCCAGTGGGGAGGAGTGATCAAGTGCTCAAAATTATGCTCAAAAATGAAAGTTGTCAAAATGGTGTGGAACCTAAATGACCATGTAGATCTCGTCATTATGAATCTGGCGCATCTCGTTTTGTAGAAAACCAACACCGTATGCTCCCAAAAACATGTTCTTTCCACTTTGTCAAATAAGATTTTTTTAAAAAAATGCAGGATAGCCCAATCAGTAATTCGTACAGTTGATTGGGCATGCCTACGTATCAGGATGACTGTACAGGTTGACTTAGTCAATGGATTGTCTTCGGTGAATGGATTTGTGCCAAGTGGCACGTTCTGATTGGGTTGAACTGGAAGTTTTTAATTGGTTGATTTGGTGGCCAATCACAGGCTAGGATGTGGCCCAGCTAGGGGTCACCACGTGGTAGCCCGAGGGGCACCAAAATTATGGTAAGGATGAAACCACACCCCATAGGGGTCGAACACAAGACCTCACTGCCACAAGTCAAATGCATTATTGTTGCACCCCGCGCTATGTTCCTTAACCTACTATGGATTCCATATAGTTTTATTAAGATATGTATTGAGCCATGGGGGGAGGGGGTTGGGTATAGCCCCAGCCCGAGTCACTGCTGGGGTCGGGAACATGGGAGGGAGGCTAGCCCTGTGCCCCACCCAACAGTCATTAACCATTAACATTAACTCTGCCAACCGCCATATGTGTCCACAGTTAATGCCAAGTCCGATGGTTAGCAGAAAAACCATGAACTTTTTATTTAAAAAAAAAAATATTAACCATATAACAACATGGTTCAAAATCCAGAATTTAGGTCTTATTGGGAAAATTAGCGTGACGACAATTTTTCTCGATTTTTGGGAAAATTGGCGCTCAGTTAGCGTAATTCCGGGCGAATTTGTAAAATCGTGCCGAATTTTGAGGAATTTGTGGAGCAATTCTAAGTGCCAAAACTTGGGGAAGTCATAATTTACTCAATTTTTGGCCAAATTCGATGTAGAAAGAGGTTAGACGTGCATTTTTTGGCATTCTGGAGCTCATTGAACAAGTTTTAGAGTTGTTTGAGTATTGTAAACATATCTAAGTTCACTTTTGAGAAGAATCGAAGAGGGCCAAGCCATTGGAAGTTGGACCAAGGATACATAGCCCAGGCGGGGTGAACTCCTTCATCATGTGTTATTGTGTTACTTTTTATGGTGATGTTCATTTCTATTTTTTTTTTCTAACTCGGACTATTCTATTAAGTAAAAAGCATATGGTACAATCAAAGCTTTGCAAAAGCAAAGCACGGAAGCAAGGGGCCAGAAATGATGAAGTATCAACCTCGGTCCCAAAAGCAAGCTAGGACAAATCAAGAGATAGCAAGGAAAATAAAAGAGAGCAAGATTCAAGGAGATCTACCCAGTGTGGGTAGAAACTTCCAAACGACATTTTTTCACTTTCTTCTTACTGACTTTGATCCAGTCATTATGACTGGGAAGAACAGGAACCAGTTGCAGAATGTTCTGCGCTGAAGGAGGTGACTCCTTATCTGAATCTGAGGAAGAGGTCTCATGCGAGCGTTTCTGCGGGATCGGAGGAGCAGATGGATCCTCAGGGCTGGCCATGGGGGATTCTTTCGTGTTCTTTGTGGTTGTGTCTTCTGCGTCTATTTCCTCCTCATCTGAGCTGGAGGAGTCAGGATCATCCATGGGGGGACGATCACAAGGCTTCCAGCTCTTCGATTTGGATTTACCCTTGTTGTTCTTCTTTTTTCCAAGGAACGTAGCACATGAGTTCTGGAGGTGCCCCGTCTGATGGCAGTGACGACACCGGAAAGCAGTATTTTCATAGTCCAGGGGTTGGGTCCAGTGGAAGTCCCCAACTTTGAGATTTATCTGATCAAGAAGCCCTTTGCTGATGTCTATTTCCGCGCATATTCTGCCAAAGGTGTATAATCCTTTCTCCCCCCGAGAGGTATCTGTTGCCAAAAAACTGCCTAAGGTATCCCCAATCCCTTGGAAAACAGAGAAGTGCCAGAGATGCGCCGAGAGATTTGGTAATCTGACCCAAATGGGAAGCTTGGTAATGGCCGTCGTAGAGGGATCGAAGTCTGGAAACCACGGTGTGAGAAAAAGCCCCGCCGATCCCCAGAACCAGGGTCCTTCCTGTAAGGCTTTCTGATAGTATTTGTTGAATTCAAATGCCACGATGAAAAAGCATTTTGAGTAGAAGAAGACTTTGCAGTTGTTAGTCCAGTTGGAATGGATCCACTGGTATAGATCCGCTGTTCAAGGCCATAGGCCATTAAACCTGCAAATGAGGGTTGTTTCTACAAATGCCTGGGTTTGGTCATCCAGCGATGGATGGGAGATTTTGATGGAGGGTATTTCCTCCATTTTTTCCACCAGAAAAGGCTTGGGAGCCTCAGGTGGTTGAGCTGCCTTCTTGGTTGCATGTGCGTGAACTGCATCCTTATAGGAGAAGGCAGGGGCCGAGGAGGTTTGCCCAGAAGCTCCACCTCTCAAGCGTAAGGAAAGCACAACTAAAGCATCTTTCTCAATATTGTAGTGAAACAGGGGCAAATGGTCTTCAAGTTGTTTACCTTTGTAAAGCAGTCTCAGAAGTCTTGAGGGGATCCCCAATCTGAGGTCAAGTTCCCGCATAAGGTCCTGCACTAGATCCATGGCATGCACCCATAACAGCTTCGTTCCACCAAAAGGAAGAGAGATCTGGATCTGGTATTGTGATCCCAGATTTGGAGGGCTTTTGGCCAAGAGAGCATCCGGCTGAATATCAAAACCCTCCTGGTGCAACCTCTTATCCAGATTACCCTGCTTCTTCGAGGGGTGGAGACTAAGGCATTGCAATGGCTCTTCTTTGGGTGCGGCGGCGAAGTTGTTGAAGCCTGCAACTGTATTTAGTCCATCGATGCCGTCCCCTTATCTATCAAGATCTCGGAGAAAGGAGGCAGCAGGGACTGGAAATCGCATGCAGAAAAGACCAGCATGACTTGCGAGAGCTTCCCAAAGAGAACTGCGGCTAGGGCATTGAAAACCGCCCGATGCATCCACTGTGAATAGCGCAGAGAATGCTGGGAAGTCAGCCCCTGCGCGAGTTTTGCAAGCGCTCCTGGACAGTCTACCGCTCGGGCAATGGTGACTGCATGGACCGGCGGCAGGGGAAAGAGCAAAGCCCACAGTGAAGTCGACTGCGGAGGCCGAGCCGAGCAGGTCAGTAGGAAGGGAAAGAACTTTGACGGTGGTGGCCTGGTCTGGAACCCTAGCAGAATCCATCGTAACCCTAGCACTATTGGTGATATTATTCCGTCTCAACTTAGGTACTGTTGATTTTTGCCATGTGATGTTCATTTCTATTAGAACATGTTGTTTAGTGCTTTTTTTTATGTTAATTTGCTTAAGAAATTCACATAAAAACTCATGTTTAAGTTGCAATTTACCTCATAATCCTCAAGCACTTTATTTATATTCTGAATTAGATCTTAGCACAACAAACACTAACGTTCCTATCCAGATCAAAGAAAGAAGCAAAACGTGATAAGCTACCCCCAACAAATCAGTGGAGGTATAGCGGTGATAGCTATAACTACTCTGCACAACCTTTAATCAATTAAATAGCTATAGTGGAAGAGGTAAGGACTAGGCTACATGGAGGCTATTAATCTTGTTATTATTAGTTTTTTTTTAAAGTCAATAATACAGTATTTAATATAATATTTAATTTGTATTAATTAAATTTTTTACTAGATATTTTCCCATTTAATTTATTATTCTACATTAATAAAATATATTATTATTTTTGAATTATTGAATTTAATTTATCTTTTATACCATTGGTGTATAGATAAAAAATTGGAGTATTTTAAGCTTTTGCTAAGATTTTGTTGAGTTTCCTAGCTTTTCTAACTTCATGGCTCTATAAAAGTGGATTAGCTTATTTCAAAGCCAAAAAAACTCCATTTTTTGTTGAGTTTTTAGATAGCTAATTTTTAAAACCACAAACATTTAATATAGTTAAACCTATTTAACTTAAATTAATAATATATATTTATAATAAATCATAATATATTAGTAACTACATATTCACTATTCATATATGTTTAATATATAATTTTAATTAACATATACATATATATATATATATATATATATATATATATGAATATGATGATGATGATGATGATGATGATGGTTAACGTCCACTGAGACCCAACTTTGGTCTATCAGACCTAAAGAAATGAATTATTTAGTTTGTATATCTATATACTAGATTACAATTAAATGAACATAGTATAATATTTGTGTGCTAAGAGGTGATCTCCAATGGAGTACAATATGGAAGAGATGTTGTAATGTTATGTGATGTGATGTTATGTTACATTATTTAAACATTTTGACTCATTAAAATTACATAAAAATTAAAATTAAAATAAATTAATAATTATAATTATAATTATCCCACAAGGGTAGCACAATTTGTGATAGTCATGTTAGGAAATATTGTGTGAACCATGAAATTCAAATTTCAAATTCCCCATGGGTCAAACCAACAAAACAAAACAAAAATTATAATTATTAATAGTTAAACCAACTTGGATCTATCTTAACTATAGATCTATCAAATTGTCGAGAGGGATAGAATCTCTCGAAGTGCAAAAATTTCCTCAAGTTTTGCATTCAAAAAAAAAAGTTTGCACCTTGAGAGATTTGATCCCTCTTGACGCTTGATAGATCCATGGTTAAGATGGATCTAGGTTGGTTTATAGTTAACCCTAAAATTTAGGGACTAGGATGGCTCTCTCTCTCTCTCTCTCTCTCTCTCTCTCTCTCTCTCTCTATATATATATATATATATATATATATATATATGGGTAAAGTATGTACATCTTTTAAATTTTAATAGTCAAATCATTACATGAAGGTGGGTCTTGTATTCTACAAACAAGGAGCTCTTATACACCAGTTAGGTGTTTGACCTAGTTGTGACCTCAAAATTAGATTATTATTATAATTTTATTATAAAATCTAAGAATATTTATTTCATTATAAATAATTAAATTATAAATAATAATACATAACACATAATAACACTAATATAATAATAAAATAAGGTGTAGTGTAACTTATAGACGAAATATCCTTTTTCACCGGAATTCACCAAAATCCAATACAATTTCAAGAATTTTTTCTTTTTAAAATACATTTTTGAATGCATAAATGGATTCAGCACCCTTGAAAACTCCTAGAGCACTTGAATTATGCACACTAAACAATTTATGCTCAATTTTTTAAAGATATATATCGTATTTTGATTAAAATTAGCGAGAAAAATTATCATGAAAATGGCCATTTCGTCTATAAGTTAAACTACGCCATAAAATAATATTAAATATTAATTATAGCTATGTGTTACCTTAGCTAATAAGATTATAGATTAACTATAATATAACTAAAACCATATTAAAAACATATATTATAATATAATAATAAATATATATATTATAACTTGTTAGAACTAACCATATAATATAATATAACACTAATATATACCTCCTCAAACAAGGTGGGCTTATGGAGCGGAAACCTCCACAAGTTTATATGAGTATAAAGCATTTAAAGCAAGGAGGCGAAGGTGCCACCAAATGGTATTTTGCATCTATGGAAGTACACCTATGAATACAACTTCATTTTTTTTTGTGCGAGGGAGATATTAGAGGTGATGGCTCTAGGTGCATGGAATTCCAAAGAAGGATAGATTATGCTACACACTAACATTCAGAGACAATGAGTGATATTCATGATAGGATTTGGGTGGATAGCGGCATATTATGATATCGCTTGGGCAAAGGATGAAAATGGATGGCAACCTGTAGTTTATATAGTTGTTCATGGTGATCCTAGAACATGAATCTTATGGGAAATTGTTGTCTTTTTAGAAAATATCATTCCAAGAAACAAAAAAATTATGAACCTAGTAAAGCAATGTCAATCGGGGGATGCATATAGTGTTACATGCATGGACGGAATTTGTTTTCAAGAGGAAGTTGGTCATCCTGGGATGCACAAATTTCAGTGCACTGCAATCGCAAAGGAGGAGTATCATATTCAAAATATTTTTCATCTCTATTTTGAACTTTTCCTCAATAGTCGAATTTATGGTATTAGTGCTTTTCACGAATTTTTGTTTCATTGTATTTTGGTTATATGTTCCCTCTTTAGGCTTGTTAATCTTTGGATGGGTTTTCTGCATGTGCTCTGAGTTGGAACTTAAGCGTTCGCACAACTACCTTACCCTCCTAACCTCTCTCTTTGGGTTCTCGACCTCTTGGTTTATCTACATTCCTTCCACCCAGGTTTTTCGTCCTCTTTTGAGGTCTCCCCATCTAGTTTCACTCCCTTTATACGCTAACTCTCCCCACTTCCTATGTCAGTTTTTTTTCCTCCCTCCCTTCTATTTCCTTTCTCAAACCAGGATTCTCTACGTTGTTTAGTCTCATGGTTAAAAATCACCTTTCAACCTCACATTGTGGAGGGAGGAGAGGATGATCAGGTCCCTCCCCGGTCTCCAACTCCCCTCCTCCTATAACTTGTCAAATCGAGCCTAGTCAGCTGCCCATGCCACCATGGATAGGCAAAAAAACATCATTCCTAAAGTGTTTTATAGAGCTATCTCTAAGGTGGAAAACCAAGTCCAAAATGGAAAAATATTTATCCTTGATAGACATGTTAACAAAGAAACTAGGGATTGGATTCCTAATGCAGGAAGTTTTACCAAGGCATGCTCATCCTCTTACATATAGATGATCAATCTATATTAGCATATCCAAAATTTCATGGGCAGAGTTCTTACTACATTAGAGGAAATTTTAGCCTAAAAGTGGCCTCCTAAGGAAAAATAATAAAATAATAGTTAAAATAATAAAATAAGAGTTATGAATTTTGGAGGGAAAATAAGAAGACTACTTTTTTTTTTTGGGCAGTGTAAACAATGTAATGTCGTGGAATTTGTGATGTAACTTTTTACTATTTTAATAAAAATTTCAATATTATACAGACCCAATAATGGTTGGGTGAACCCAAGGATGGTAGGCGGAGCCACCCATGGTTTTGCACATATTTTTTGTGTGTGGTTTTGGGCATGATGGTTTTTCCCATGGTATTTTGTAGATCCAGTGAAGGGAACTATGATTATTTTCTAATCCAGTGTTAATAGAATGAGGTTTATGAATTCTTTGGCATGTATATAATGTATTGTAACATTGAAAGGAATATAATGAAAAATAAATCTAGTTTTCCCGGTGTTGAGTTCCAGGAGAAGACCTTTGTATAAATTTTTTATGTTCTCGCCATTGTATATTTTTTTATTTTTAAGAATTCATTTGCAGGTAATTTATGTACAGGGTTAAAACCTAAATTTTGTATCATAGTTGTTTCAACTTCAAGGGGACACCTTTATTTCTGAGTAGTTTATTGATTAGACCTATGGTATACACTATTACAGTGGGAGATCTGCAGAATCGATTCTTGCGGTGGAAGGAGATAGTGAACAATGGAAATATAGAGATCAAGAAATTCAATGGACATAGTTTTGAGTTGTGGAAGCTCAAGATGGAGGATCTGTTGGTAGAGAAATATCAATGGATTGTTATATATCTAGGTACAACACCAACATGAATGTCGCTATAAGCCTGGGTGAAGTTAGATCAGAAGGAAAAGAGAACAATATTATTTTGTATCTCAGATTAAATATTGTTGGATGTGTCAGGGGAAGCTGCGACACAATATTTTTTGGGCAAGTTAGGGGATTTATACCAATCTAAGTCCCTAGTGAACAAATTGTTCCTACAGAAAAAGTTGTATAACCTGGGGATGAATGATCGAGACTCGGTGACAGAGAATTTGAACGCCTTCAATATTGTAGTGCATCAGTTGTTAGCTGTTGATATCAAAATTTTAAATGAAGATAAGTGCAAAAACCTTTTTTTCTCTACCAGTATTATGGGATAGTCTAGTTGTTGCCATAGCTAGTAATACAACTACCTTGAAATTTGATGAAATAGTCTCATCCTTGTTGTTGTAGGAGATGAGATGAAAAAATATGGAGATCCATAATGGATATCCCTTGTCTATAAGATAATGGTCCCCAAACATAAATAGAAGTAAGTCCTCAAGTGGGAGATATGAATCTAGAGGGAGATCTAAATCTCTAGGAAAATATGTAAAAATATCTTGGAAATGCAGAAAAGAAGGGAACTACAAAAATGACTATAGATATAAAACTCTTGATGAAAAAAAGGGATCTAATGATGCTCCTTCTGCAAAGGCAAAAACCACCTTAGATGTAGGTGGGTATGTGTACTTGGCTTCTTCTTCAATTATACACACAGATCATGAGGCATGCTTGATTAACTCAACTGCATCCTTTCGTATGACTCCCCATAAGGAGTAGTTGTGTGAGTACGAGAAATATGATGGTAGTCATTTCTTCTTAGATGATGACAAGAAGATAAAAATCATAGGATGCGGAAAATTCAAGTTGAATTTGCAAGGTGGAAGAATTAGAACACTTTTTTGTGTTCTTCACATTCGTGCATTGACTGGAAATCTAATTCTTCCAAGCAAGATTTATGATGTAGGTGTAAAAATAATGTTTGATAATTATGCTTGCAAGCTGGTGTGAGGAGCACTAGTATCAATGAGGGGATTTTGAATCAGAATTCTATACCAATTTTTGGGAAGTACTGTTATTGATTAGTGCAACAGTTTTTTGGTTACTGAAAGTGGAGTAGAAAATATTTTAGTCTTTGGTTAAAAGACTATGTTATGGCATCAAAGACTGGGGCACATTGGAGAGAAGGGCCTTCGAATACTACATGGTAATGGCATGGTAGAAGGTATGTCTAATTGATCTCTGGATTTTTATTTATGTGAACATTATGTATACGGGAAGTAGAAACATGAGAGATTATCCTATGGTGCGAAGAGGGAAGAAGGGATATTAGAGCTTGTGCATAGTGATGTGTTTTTACATGTGTGAATTCCATCACTAGGGAAATATGTGTACTATGTCTCATTTATAGATGACTTCTTGAGGAATACATACATATATATTTCCTTAGGAAGAAAAATTTGAGTCTTTGGAAGGTTTAAATAATTTAAGGCTCTGATGGAAAATTAGACAGAGAAGAAGATTGACGTGTTAAGGATAGATAATGATGGAGAGTTCTGCAATAATGAATTTTAATATTTTTTTAAGAAGTGTGGTATAGCATGAAAAAATAATATGCCATACACGCCTCACTAAAATGGAGTTGAAAAAAGAATGAATAGGACGTTGATGGAAAATGATAGAAGCATGCTCAGTGGCACTAGATTAGGGTGGGAATTCTAGGTAGAGGCAGTGGATACTTCATGTTACCTATATAATAGATCACCTTCAACAATGTTGGAGGATAAGAATCCACATGAGGTATGGACTAGTAAGAAACCCTCTCTCACACATCTTATGGTATTTGGTTGTGATGCATATGTACATGTTCCAAAGGAGAAAAGAACCATGTTGGATAGTAAATATAAAAGGTGCATCTTTATTAGGTATAAGGATGGTTTAAAAGGTTACAAGATTTGGAATCCAAAAACGATGAAGGTTGTGTATAGTCAAGATGTGGTGTTTAGATAAGTGAAATATGTTATTAAACATGAAGTCCTACTAAAGGAAAAGGAACAAGAGAAGATAGGTTTTAAACTGAAGGAGGAAGATTTAGAATCTACAAAAGAATGAGAATCGAAAGAGGAAGCACCCCACACTCCATTTTTGAGGAGATTATTTCAAGAGAGAAAGCAGCCAAAGAGGTATAATCCATCTACTTTTTTTTCAATTTATTCTTTATCTATTACTTATGATGATCCCAGAAATATTAGGGAGGCAATGGATTCAAAGGATTGAAAACTCTAGAAAAATGACATGGTGGAAGAAATGGTAGCTTTAGACAAAAATGAGGCTTGGGATCTGGTGGAGTTGTTAGATAGAAGGAAACATATTGGCAGCAAATGGGTGTTTAAGAAGAAGACGAATGCAAAAGGAAAAGTGAATAAATACAAAGCTCGGTTAGCAGGGAAAGGTTATTCCTAGGTGTCAAGAATTGATTTTGGTGATATTTTTTTCTCTTGTTGTCAAGTTTGCTTCTATTAGATTTATTTTATATTTTGTTGTAGCTTTTTATTTTGATGTATAATAGATGGATGTGAAGACAACATTTATTCATGAGGATCTGGAAGAAAAAATATACATGAAGTAACTAGAAGGATTTGCGATAAAGGATAAGAAATAACTTGTATATAGGTTAAAAAAGTCTTTGTATGGGTTAAAGAATTCACCAAGGATGTGGTATCAAAATTTAGATACATATATATAGGGATGTAGCTTCACAAGGAGCAAAGTGGATCAATATGTTTATTTTAAATTAATTACGTTAATTATTTGGTCTTGTATGTTGATGATAGGTTGTTGATTGGAAATGGTATAGAAATTATCCAGAATGTGAAGAACCAATTTTCCTCTAAATTCAACCTAAAGGATGTCAACGTTGTAAAATATATTTGGGGCATGGAAATTAAATGAGATCAAAAAAAGAGGAAGCTCTGATTAAACTAGAGGAAGTATGTCAAGACAATATTGCAGAGGTTTAATATGAAATATAGCAAACCGTTGAAAGTTCCTATTCTTGTAGGTGTAAAGTTATCTATTGAACAATGTCCCAAGACACATGAAGTGGAAGAGGACATGTCACGTGTTCCATATGTGAGTGCATTTGGTAGCCTAATGTATGCAATGGTCTATACCAAACCAAAAATTTCACATGCAATGGGAGTATTGAGTAAGTTTATATCAAAATTAGGGAAATAGCATTGGAAAATAGTGAAGCGTATTTTCAAGTATTTTTGTAGCACTAGTGATTATGGTTTGTGCTACCAAGGAAGACTAGGAATGGATATATTGTTGGACAACGTGTTTCTTTTTTATGTAGATTGGGCTAGAGATCTGGATCAAACAAGAACTAAAATTGGGAATGATTTTTACCTATTTGGAGAAGAAGTCAATTGGATGAGCAAGAGGCAATCTATAGTGGCACTTTCAACTATATAGGTTGAATTCATAACAGCCAATCATGCAAGCAAGGAAGCAATTTGGTTGCAGATATTTTGTTCAAGTATGGGGTTTGTACAATGAGCTATAAGGATAAACTGTGACAGCCAAAGTGAAATTTTCTTGGAAAATAACCCTTCTTATCATTCAAAGAAAAATCATATTGATGTTTAATATCACATTGTGAGGGATATGGTTGAAAAAAAAAAGGTGTTTCTGGTAAGGGTGGACACTTTGAGGAATGTTGCAGATGCATTGACAAATTTTGTTAGCATGGAGAAGCTTCCTTGGTATAGAGAAAAAAACGGTGTTGTGACCTGTTGCAGCCGCTACAACAGCACCCAAAATTTTGGGTATATTCAAAATTTCGGGTTCCCCTCTACTCACCTAGCCATTAGGGTTTTGAACCGGCTTGTAGTCAATGACATCCTTGTCCCCTGTTCCAAGCCCCGGCTGAACCTTCCCACCATCATGACGAGATGCCCTGGCCGCAGCCGCGCCATGTGTGAGGGGATCACCATGCATACACTCAAACAAGAGTCTTTTTGTGTATTAAGGATGTACATTAGAAGCCCTCTCACCATAGGTCATTAGGCATTTTTGTTTGAGTACTTCACTAGCTCGTTGGTCTCATATAATTTATCTAGGGGCACCATTCTCAAAGAATAACTATGAACTAATTGATGTTATAATGTTTCATGCAGGTCAATCCCACGGATGATACACCAAACAATGTCATCACCACGCCGACGAAAAGGATAAGAGTAGTGCGAGCTGAAACATGAGAAGTGGAAGACATGTATCGCATGTACGCAGGGAACAAGACCGTGCCAGTTGAGGGAATTTTTGGTCACAATTGAGCCACAACTTCACTTCTAAAAGGAGAAGGTTACCTTATTTGAATGGTTATATTATTAAATGATGAGTTGAATCAGTAGCATCAATTTTCCATGTGATAGTTGTGGCAAGGCTTCTGAAGGCAACCCTTGTCATTCCAAATTTCCATTGTCATAGCTTCCGGCGGGATCCCAATGATTTTAAGGACATATATGACAAATATCGCTTTATCGATTTACTTTTCATCATGCCTTCGGACAACTTTATAAACTGATTCGCCATTTTATTGGGAAACATATACCAAGTTAGCGAAGTTTCTGAAATATACCCATAACAACATCATTAAGATACGCTACGAAGAATGCATCAAATGTGCCATTATACCGAGAAACCAAACCATAACTTCTGCAGTTAAGGAAAATCAAAGGCTTCAGAAAAACCAATCCGAAAGAACAGAGCTATGATTTAAAAGTTCGGACAACATATGGGAAAATTAGTAAAACGCATGTTTGAGTATGACTCCACCATCTATTGTATCTCATCTTCATTCGTAGGAAGACGAAATAAATTTTCTTGCTGCATATTTGAGGACGGTAACTACGTGTGGAAACGCGTAGATGCCTCGCCTATACTCTTAAAGTCCCACATGGACGCTCTCCCTTTGCTGCCTCCATTATAGTTACTATTACAACAATGAGTTAAGAACAGGAAAAGCGCAAGCAAATCGGGCATGAAGTAGTCCACGCCATCAATTTTGGCTCTCTGCCACGTGTGAAAAGGTATGTTTGACCCAGCATGAAACAACACCATTGTTTTCCACCCCAAGGAAAATTTTTTCCAATGCCAAGCGTTGAATACAACACACCCCAGGAATGCATTGATGATATTCGCTAACTGCTCATATTAATGTCTCGACTTCCCTCTCCATGCACGACACCATGTGGAATTGAGGCCTGTTTCAGTTATCGATTTTTCTCTAAGAAAATGGCTCGTTTTTTTTTTATTATTGGAAAATTACTCAGAAGGGCCGCCAAAACCTGAGGCATTTTCGTATGCAACTCTGGTGCATCGACGCCATTTCTGATCGGACTGCTGAAGGCCGAAATAAGTTTTACGCATAAGATAGGTTCGAAGGTCGTTGTTGGTTGAATATGAAACATTAACACGAACCCTATTATCCTGTCGAAGATCTGAGCGAAAAGAACGAGAATTATGCGCTGCTTCATTACATTCAGTCGAACAAGATGAATCCTAGATGAATGCTCTACTAGAGATTTTGTTCACAGTGCCAAGCAAGCAACCTTCGATCAGCTTAGATCTATCGAACAGCTTGGATATATCATTCAACTAAGGACACAGAATGATGCTGGAATTCGAGGAGTACAATTCATTATTAAATTCACTATCAAGGACCCTGCACAGCTCGATCTGAGAGTGGAGTGTACAGATGGCCATTCTTTGAGTGAAATTGGGCTTAGGATCGCAAATAATACCAGATGCGTCCATTGCGACTCAGGAATATTTGCGACCGTGCGACCACTGGGAGGTCGCAGTCCAGCCTGGGTCGCTAAGTCGCAGCATACCCAAAAACAAACGTTGCCTAGGATTTGTGACTATGCGACCTTCATGAGGTCACATTCCTTATGAGTCGTTGAATCGCTAAACTATGAAATAGATAAAAAATGCGACTTGATGGTGGTGGCGACCCTGCAACTTGTTTGAGGTCGCACCTCACATAATTAACACAGTCGTGCGACCCCTTTGAGTCGCTGAGTCGCATAACTCTAAAACAAATAAAAAATGCGACTTGGTGGTAGTGGCGACCCTGTGACCTATGAATTTCATGCTTTACGTGTACACACTAAGAGAGCTTTCCAATGGTGTTTAGGGAAGGGGCATCCGGCAAGTCGGACCACCCCGTGCTTCCCAAGAACATCAGAAGTGTCAACTTGCGAGCTCGTGGGAAAATTTCAAGGGCTTCATACTTTTCTTAGCTTCCTAATACGAGGGTAAGAAGTGAACGTTCTGCTACCGAGTTTCGGCACAGGGTCGCGAGGAGGGGTTGCACGAAATCCTTTTTTTCCCCAGCCCCCAAGGAAGATTTAAAGAATAGTTTTATCTCTGATAATGGAGACAGGGGCACTTGTAAGTTAGGAGCTCCAGGTGGCACCTGCGTTGGCCAAATAAAGCCCAGTTTTAAGTACATTGCATCATAGTGGGAGCTGAGTGCAATGTCAACCCTAGACCACTGTGGTCATGGAAGAAGCAGTGTTCCATAAAATGTGTAACGGCTCCCAAAACAAGTTAAAATACAGATCTTCATTTGGAACTCAGTCCATAGCCATACCAACGGACATTACAGTGATTGAAGAGGCGCAGAGACGGCCTACACAAGCCATTATCTTTGATGACAAAGTGGCACAACACTTGACCACACAGGGGTCTAAATTTATTGTTTTCACTCTTGCAAATTAATTAAATACGCCCTTAGAATTATTATTATTCAATCATGAAGACATGTGACCTAGGTTATTTTATTGCAGGAAGAAGCTTTCAGTTTGCACAAAGAGCCAAGGTTTTCCCCAGCAAACAAGAGGACCTTTTCAAAGCAAGTAGATTCTTACAAATCTCCAAGGAACTCACTTTAAGTTCAAAGGCACCTGGCCACGTCCACCGAAAGAAGGTCGCAGGTCGCAAATCTCCTCAGGTCGCAGGTCACGAATTTCCTCAGGTCGTTGAGTCGCATAGTCACACTCCCTATTAAAATCTCGACGGCGTGACCCAGCGACCCAGGGACTTGGTCGCGAGGTCGCAGAATCTAGGCAGGTCGCAGGTCGCGGATTGTTGGGGGTCGCAAGTCGCAAAATTCAGTGAGGTCGCAACAGTGGCTCAGGTCACAGGTCGCAGAACAGACTGGATCACAAGGAAGCCCAACAGTCAGGAAAGCGAAAATTCAGGGAGCCCAAAGGGCAAGCTTTGCTCTATAAATACTTCCTTCGGGAACTTGTAAGGGACTTTTCTTTTGGGACTGAAAAGGATATTGAGCATTGTATAGAAGGACCACAATGTTGCATATGAATACAAGCACTTGTAAACTCCATTGTTGGATCTAATATTGATTAATGCATGAACACTATGAGTATTACATTTTCAGTTTCTAACATCTTTTGGTTAATGAAACTATCTCTCTGTTTACATCATTATGCATTATAGTTTTCTAGAAGTGTGTTAATGGTGTTAAATCTATGTTTCTGCTTTAATGAATGCTAATAACGTTGCTTGTTAACATTTACATTATCACCGTGATCATTCAAGGAAGTGAAGGGTATTCTGCCATAAGGAATTATTTCTTTTGTGGTCAGAACAACTTTTACAAGCATGACCCTAATGATGTGCTTCTAACAGCATCTCCTTCAGCTCCATGCTTTACAACTTGTCTTGCTACCCATAGTGTTGTTTGACCATTATGATTCTTCAATCATGTGTTTTGTGTTATCTGAAATAAGCGTGTGCCCTTAGGTTTGCAAATTTCGATTGAGACCCAAGAAAAGGAGTATCAAGTGGTACTTACTGACTGGTCTTCTAAAATGATGGTTTATTACTTTTGGCACCACTCTTTAAGTAAGTAGATCGAGGTACGAAGTTTAAGTACGGCTCTTCTCTATTAAAGCAATAAGGAGTTGAACTCGGCGAGCGTAACCACTCTTTATAGAAAACTGCTCCAATGATCGTTTTAACACTATGAAGGCACACTCAGTCCACCCTTTACTGTTTGTGACTTGTCATCATTCACTCTGACTCATTATTAATAACAAACGACTACGATCATTGTTCTCCTCTTGCTTCTCAAGTCAAGTTATCAAATCTATTTGAGTTCGGTCCCTACGAACCAACCTCACCTTAACACACGCCTGATCTGACTTACCCGAGTATGCGCCTTATGATCCTTCCATACAAAGTGCATGGTACATCATCACCATGTGGTATCCAAATCAGAAAAATGCTGAAGATTATGTGCAAGTTTGGATGGTACCAATGGTTTCTCCAGTGGATACAACGTAGTTTTACCAATTATTGTTTTAGAACATCATGTGGCAAGTTGTCTCTCAACAAGTTGCTAGCTGTGCATGTTTGCTCATCTACTATGAGGTAGTAAATGACATGATATATCATCTAAGCATAATAAGAATAACACCACACTTGTCCAAAGTCATGCAAAGAAGGGCTATCTCCATCACAAATATTGGTCTTAGAATGACCATGAGACCCAAAGATAATATTGCCCTTTTGTGGAGTAATGCACTGTACATAGATGGTGAGAGAATTCAAATAATTTATGTAATGATCAATAAGTACAAAAATACATTTATTACCATGCATTGTGAGTATGCTGAAAGTGAGGACCATAGATGAGCCCTCCCATGAGAATATCCTCATAGAGGTCTGCAAAATCAAGGGATGCATACTCCCATTAGAACACTCCATCAATAGAAACATACTCCCAAGTGACAACGTTGTTGGCCTTAGTGATAAGGTTCTTGCCACTCCATGACTCCATTCCCTAACATGCCATATGCCAAAGTCATCCACCATCATGCTGCTATGTGTGGGAGTCTCCTTCCTGTGTGGAAGTACCTCCTGATCCTCAAACGCTGAAGGGCAACCTCTTTACACTTTGATTGTGCCATCCCTTTCTCCTAAAACATCCTACAAAGTATGGGAGAGATTCAAACCATACTCTCCCAAGATTAGCCAAAGCAACAATAGCTCTTGCTGCCTCCTCACACCTCCATCATACAAATCATGAGGTGAAAACATGATGATTGACATGAATAATTCCATATCAACATAATGCACCCAAACTCCCTGCTGCCATATGATGAAAGTGCCATGCCAAATCCCAACCACCAACATACTCTTTAAAATAAAATGTGGTACATGATGACCAAACTCTTTCAAGAGTAGCCAACGCAACCTTGCCTCCATGCTGCCCTGTGTCATAGATCTGCAAGTGGCTTTCCAGACTTTTGCTCATCAACATCACCCATCCAACCAATGGTGAGTGTTTATCATCATGCTCCAAATTGGTATTCCTCCAATGGAGAATACCACCCTCCCAAATCAGATTTCTATCTTTGCATTTCATGGAATGTTGAAATGCAATCTCGTGGAGATCTCCAAATGAAGACCACTCATCAATGACCAAGTTGATCCCATAAGGATCCAAATATACTGAAGGCAAAATCTTCTCATTGAGCAGTGAAGTGCTCATCAAGAAAGATCCATCATAACAATGGAATATAAGATGTCTCCCATCAACCATTTGCCTATCCCCTGCTACACATGTAGAATGGTCATTGGAATGCTCCAATAAAGGTTGGCCCCCCAACTCATCCCTACCGCTCAATGACAACGCTGTTGATCTCCATGATGGTGCATCTTTTGTCTTAAGATCATGCTCAATGTTGAACACATAGTTCTGCATTGCTTTGTTTAGGACAATACTCATCCTATCCTCCAAAAATCTACACTCCAACCCCAAGAGTTGTGTGCAGCTGAAAAATGAATAACCAGGATGCCTGTATATCTCCTCCTTGAACAAATCAAGGATCCTCAGCGCAGTGATAGTCTGCTGCTCCAAATCAACAATGTACTTTGACCCTATGTCATGCAAGGGTATATTCCCACATTCCTCCATATGATGTGCTGAAATAACAGGAAATGGAAATATGTGCATACCTTGGTAAAGCTTGGGAACATCTTGTACTGCTACAAGGGTTCCTTCCTCCATTGTGATGACTTCCCCAACTACTGATGATGATGGCTACTCCTCTATGGCTACATCAATGTTGGTACAAGTCTCCTCCTCCTCATGCATCTCCAGAATAGTGCATGGGACTCTAAAAGTCAAGAGATCAAGATCACTTTGCAAAGGTGCAAGTGTTCTTTCTCCTGATACAAGTGCTCCTGCAACAAGTGGTGGTGGAAGTTCCTTCTCCTCTGATTTATTATTATCAAACTTCTTGATAAACCTTTGAGTAAAATCTACATATGAAGTCACTCTTGCATGACTCAAATGGCTGAACCACCAAATGTTTGCTTCACCCTCAAGGTGTAGTGCTGCAATCTCAACAACTTCTCTCTCTACTATTGGATGTAGTAGGAAAAATGCATCCAACTTCATTCCCCAAGCTCTTGTTATACATGTGGATGACCCATCAAATGTAGGCAATAGATGTTGAGAATGCGTGAAGATGATGGAGCTAGAAGTGAAATGAAGTCGCCTTCACTAAGTGGGCCCGCGTGAAATTCTAGCGCAAAGTCTATTTTTAGACTATGTCTATTTTTAGACATACGGAGCATAATTTGGGAATTCTACTTGGAGATTCTTAAAGTATGCGACATGTCAGTAAAAATAGATGAGACCCTAATTTTTAGGACCCAGGCTATTTTTAGACTGATCTCCTAAAAATATGGAAGTCAAATATTATTTACCCTTAATAATATTTTGACTATAAACAGCAGTTTACTCTCTTGGCGCACTTCAGTTTGAGTCATGGAGGTGGCTCATGCACCTGACACAAGGAATCACGTGGTTCCTAGGGTTTGATGGCATCTTGCATGGTTTACTTCAGTTAGACTTCAGTGGCAGAAGTTTTGGAGGAGTTAACGGGACAAATGGTGGAGTTGTGTTCTATTTATTTCAGTTGAACTAGTTGAGATTAGTTAACTAGCTAATCAATTAGATATGAGTGGAGTAAATTAAATAATATTTAATTTACTAAATATTAACTCATTATTCAACTCAAGAACACTTCAGTTCACTACAGTGCATGATCAGTTCAGTGGAGACCAGTGGAAGAGGTAGATGAAAGGGTGAGTAAAGCTATCAGTTGGAGAATCAGTTTTGCATGGGATTTGCATTACACTTGGAGGAATTTTCCATGACAATTGCGCAGTCAAGCCAAGGGGATTCGAACCTTGGATCTCTTCATATACAGGCCATGATTGCGCAATAGAGGCAAGGCAATTGGTGGGGAGTTTTGAACCAGTAACCTGTTCAAAACTAAGCTAGATTGTGTGTGACTTTATGAGAAAGTACTGAGTACTTGTGAGGAGTATTGTACTTGTTTTGTTACATGATTTCTCCATTATAATATACATAATAGCTGCGGGGTTTTTAGCTATAGGCTTTCCCCATACATACTGAGTTAATGTGTGATTGATTTGATGTGAGATTGCTTCTATTATTTCCACATGTGACAATTAATTGTAGATGAGATTATGTGTTATGCATGCAATTCGAAATTGATGTGTAATCGGGTTAATCTCCATTGAATAAGTGATTTATTCAGCTAATTTCTACATGGTATCGGAGCAATATTAATTTTCGAGATCTATTATGGTGATTGCAAACTTATTTCCTCGGACAGAGTCTGCATACGGGCCAGGAAGCCTCCGGATTCATCTTTCTTCGGAAAGTGAAAGGTCTGGTAAAAGCCCCTTGCAGTCAATCTCTGATTTGGAAATAATTTGTTTTCAAGTGTAGATCGGAAGCGATAGAACTTGGAGTTTGGAATTCGAATTTTGCAGAAGAATTGTTCTCTTGGTGCCGAGTGACTTGTTCAAAACTGAGTTAGATTGTGTGTGACTTTATGAGAAAGTACTGAGTACTTGTGAGGAGTATTGTACTTGTTTGGTTACATGATTTCTCCATTATAATATACACAATAGCTGCGGGGTTTTCATCTATAGGCTTTCCCCATACATACTGAGTTAATGTGTGATTGATTTGATGTGAGATTGCTTCTATTATTTCCGCATGTGACAATTAATTGTAGAAGAAGGTTATGTGTTATGCATGCAATTCGAAATTGATGTATGATCGGGTTAATCTTCATTGAATAAGTGATTTATTCAGCTAATTTCTACATGGTATCGGAGCTAGATTAATTGTCGAGATCTATTACGGTGATTGCAAACTTATTTCCTCGGACAGAGTCTGCATACGGGCCAGGAAGCCTCCGGATTCATCTTTCTTCGGAAAGTGAAAGGTATGGTAAACGCCCCTTGCAGTCAATCTCTGATTTGGAAATAATTTGTTCTCAAGTGTAGATCGGAAGCGATAGAGCTTGGAGTTTGGAATTCGAATTTTGCAGCAGCTTTGTTTTCTTGGTGCCAGTGTTGAAAATGTCTTTCAACGGTTTACGACTCGAATATGCTCTTGAAGGCAGTTCGAATTATGTTGCATGGAAGGATCGCATGGAAGCAGTGTTAGAAGATAATGGTCTGAAGGAGTTCGTAGATACGGATGTCCCAAAGCCCACTGATGCAGCTTTAGTCGATGCATGGCAAAAGAAGATAGCGAAATGTCGAAGGATCTTGTTGGAGGGCGTCAAGGATCATATTGTATCCAGCCTGCATGGAAAGGCTACTCCATATTTAATGTGGAAAGCTTTGACGGATCTATTCCAAAGTAAGAGTGACCAAAGGAAGCTGGCGCTCAAAGATAAGCTCAGGAACATCAAGATGGAGAAGGGCGACAGTATCGCCAAATACCTCACGAAGTTCACTCAATGCAGAGATGAGTTGGGAAGTGTGGGGGTTACTGTCGATGAAGAGGACATGGTCGACCTGGCTCTCCTTGGTCTTCCGAAGGCTTGGCACTCATATCAAGATAGTGTCAATGGTCGGGAGAAGCTGCCGGGATGGGAGCGCCTTTGGGCGGATCTCATGCGGGAGGAGATAAGGAGGACTACTCGAGATGGATCTTCATCAAAGGGAGCTGATGAAGAAAACTGCGCTTTGGTGTCCAAAGCTAAGAAAGGGAAGGGTAAGAAAACCTCTCATTCTGGAGCTAAGGGCAAGAAGCGGGATATGGCGAAAGTGAAATGTTTTCACTGCCATGATCACGGACATTATGCTACCAATTGTCCAAAGAAGAAGAAGAACAAGCAAGCGGGAAGATCTGCAGATGGAGAAGCTTTGGCTTCAGAGTTCGAGCTTGACTTTTCACTGATTGCATGCTTGGTTTCAAGTGTGATGGGATCGGTGTGGTTCTTGGACAGCGATGCGTCATTTCATATGACGGGAGATCGGGAGTTGTTCTCAGATCTGGAGAACAAAGATTTGGGTGTGCACATCGAGATGGGCGATGATGGTAGATACAGTGCGACTGGTATCGGTACCGTATCCTTTCAGAGGGAGTCTGTTAAACCCTTTGTCTTAAAGGATGTCATTCATGTACCTGGATTGAAGAAGAACCTGATTTCAGTAGCTATGTTGGAGGATAAGGGGTATGATGTGGTCTTCAGCGAAGGAAAAGCCTTCCTGCGCAGTAAGACTACTGGAGAGACCCGGAAGATAGGGGTTTGAACTCAGAACCTTTATCAGTTGCAGGTAGATGACTGCGCAGCTATGGCATGCAAGGCTGGAGATGTGGTGAGCCGGGATGATGAGGGCGAACTATGGCACAGGAGATTGGGCCATCTTCACCATGGAGCTTTGAAGATTATGCAGCAGATTTCTACTGGACTTCCTAAGGGCACCCTTGCGCAGTCAGATCAGTGCAAGGGGTGTACTTTAGGGAAGTATGTGAAAGCCACCTTTCACGAGAAGGATAGTCGCGCCACGACGATCCTTGAGAGAGTTCACACGGACGTGTGTGGTCCTTTCTCAGTTGCTTTGACAGCAAAGCACAAGTATTATGTGATCTTTGTTGATGATTTCTCTCGAAAGTGCTGGATCTTCTTCATGCAGAAGAAGAGCGATACATTCGCGAAGTTCTGTGAGTTTAAAGCACTGGTCGAGAAGGAGTCGAGGAAGAAGGTGATTGCTCTGAGGAGTGATAACGGTGGTGAATTCATCTCGGCTGAATTCAAGGAGTTCTGCAGCGCAGAAGGGATTCGGAGAGAGCTCATCGCACCCCATAACCCACAGCAGAACGGGGTGGCTGAGCGGAAGAACAGAACGATCGTGGGTGCTGCACGGGCGATGTTGCATGATCGGGGCCTACCCCTTCACTTGTGGGCTGAGGCATGCAATACAGCAGTGTATGTGCAGAACCGTTGTCCTCACAAGGTTCTTGGCATGAGTACACCAGAGGAGGCTTATTCTGGCAAGAGGCCTGATATTTCCCATTTGCTGATTTTCGGATCTCCTGTCTACATGCATGTGACGAAGGATGCAAGAAGGAAGCTGGATCCAACTGCTGAAGTTGGAATATTTGTGGGGTACACTGATACACCTCTCAACTATCGGGTGTATGTGCCAGACAGTCGCAAGACTGTTGTGCGACGGGATATAAAATTCCAGGAGGAGAAAGCCATGCAGTGTTCGCTTGAGAGGGAGCTACACTTGCATGCAGATGAGGAGCTGTTAGTTTCTAAGGAGGAGCTTCCGGATGTGGATCAGCCACAAGAGGAGGTTCAGGAGGTGGAGGAAACCACCCAGGCAGCGCCAACCATCAGAGGGCGCATGCGCACTACAGAAGCTGAGCGACTGGCTCGGGATGCAGAGAAGGTTGTAGGACCACCTACAGCACAGCGCAGACAGAGACACACCGGATCGGTACACTGGATACATGGCTCTTGTGAGTCAATGTGTTGTGACGGAGCCATCCTATTTTGAGGAAGCTGTGGAGGAACCCGCATGGGTTGATGCCATGATCGAAGAATATGATTCGATCATCAGGAACAGTGCATGGGAGATTGTCCCAAGACCGGTTGGGAAATCGGTGGTAGGTTCGCGATGGATCTACAAGGTGAAGCAGGCGGCTGACGGGAGTGTGGAGAAGTACAAGGCGAGATTTGTCGCCCGTGGCTTCTCACAGATCGAGGGGATTGACTATGAGGAGACTTTTGCACCTGTCGCAAGGTACTCTTCCATACGGACGATCCTTGCTCTCTCAGCGCGGATGGGGTGGCACATTCATCAGATGGATGTGAAGACTGCGTTCCTCAATGGAGTTATTGAGGAGGAGGTGTACATAGAGCAGCCTGAAGGTTTTGAGATCTTCAGCAGTGAGTCGCATGTGTGCCGACTCAAGAGAGCACTGTACGGGCTGAAGCAAGCACCTCGTGCTTGGTACACTCGGATAGACAGCTATTTCACCGGGCTTGGATTCTCCAAGAGTGAGGCGGATCCAAACCTGTACCAGATTGTGGTGGAGGGGAAGCTGTTGATCATCGTACTGTATGTAGATGATCTGATTTTGACTGGCGACAAGCAGTTGATACTTTCATGCAAGGATGATCTTGCACGAGAGTTTGAGATGAAGGACCTGGGCATCCTTCATTATTTCCTGGGATTGGAGATTTGGCAGCGCAGTGGAGGACTGTTTGTTTCTCAGGGCAAGTATGCTCGGGAGATTCTGGAGAGGTTCAACATGCAAGGCTGCAAGCCTGTTGACCCTCCTCTTCCTGGTGGTTGGAGGAAGGAGGATGCTACTTCAGCGGAGGTAGTGGATGCCACTGTCTATCGACAGTTGGTGGGTTCGCTTATTGTTAGTATGAATTCTTTGTCGAAGCGTACGAAAAAGAACCACTTTAGCTACGCATAACTAATAGCCCTAACAACAATAATGGCTGCAAAACATCTTCAGATCTGCGATTAGTAGTTAAAGTGCTGCAACAAACAGATCTATAAATGGAAAGACATTAAGCAGTAAAGTAAAGAGTTTGCTCCATGCATCCAACAGACAAGACAAGAACACGATTTTTGAATGAATTTTTATATTACGGGGCACCTGGGAGGAAACAAGAAGGTGTATCCAGATCTCCTCAATGGGATGGGTTCTTTGTAGTCCTCAGCACTTCAGATCTAAGCTTTCTCTCTCTTGTAGTTGTAGAAAACCCAATGTAGAAGGTAGAGCTCAATGGGAGCAACAATGGCAGAAAATGAGACCGAGTGTATAGATCCAGAGTGATCTAGTATGCAACAAAAGGTGAAGAATGAAGGGGAAAACCCTCCTATTTATAACAAAATATTGGGTCATTCTAGATCTTGGTGTATGATTAAAATAATGTTAACCAAATCTAGATCCACCTCTATGGAATATTTTATTATTATTTTTTGGAGGGAAAGGGACTTTGACTTGGGTCAAAATCCCTTGATTAGTGAAGAATAAATAAATAAATGATTTATTTATCTTTTTAAGGAAGTGGTTGGGATATAATCAAATAAATAATGATTTATTTGATTAATGGTGGTTGATTTGGTCATATTTAACAAGGAATATTATTAAATAATTATTCCTAGAAAATAATAAGATAACTATGGGTTTATCTCCTTAATTTCTTTGTTTTTGGGTTAAACATGACTGGGAATAATAATTAAATTATGGTTTAATTAATTATTCCTTTTGGGGTTTCCTAATTAATCATAGTGAAAGCAGTTTTACTTGGGGTAAAACTGGTCTTACATGGTGTACTTGGGTCCATCTAATGATGAAAAGTTAGATGACCAAAAAATGGTGTAACAGATTGCCCCCCAGCGTGCGAGTGTCGGGAGCAAATCGTATGACCGAAGTACGTTGTAAGAAGACAATCACTAGACAACAAAAGGGTATGTCAGAGAGAGAAATATGAGGTAGATAGTGTGCTGAAGGACTAGACCCTGAGGAGACGAGACTCGCGGGTGCAACAAGTCTCTGTTATGAGAGGGTACCTGTGCTGAAGGCGGCGGGGGAGGCATACCTATGCCCGCCGTGACAAAGTACAAAAGAATAGTGTGTCCGGTGAACAAGGGACCGAACCATAGAGTACAGCTGGCATAATCAAGAGCCAGATAAAAATACAATGAAGAGTCTCACATACATGCTGTGCCTGGGATAACAGCCAGGACTAGTACAATATCATCTGAGTACATGAGATAAATACAACCCCAAATGCCCCCTGTAAATGGGGAAGGGCTCACAAAATCTGACTGGTACATGCAAATCATAGAGGTGCTGCAAGTGGCTAAGGCCAACATCATCAAAATCTGCAGCGGCATCAAAGGTTGCAATGAAGAGGTCATCCGGGCATGTGGGGGGCTACCTGCAGGGCCACCCCCTCATGAGGGCTGAGACATCTCACACACGCCCGGGAATCATCAAGAGCTGCTGCTGGGTCACTGGACTGTCCAGTATACGAATCTCGATCATGCTGAAAGGATTTGGAGAAGCAATCAAGTCAAAGGGAGGTAAGAAATCCCCCTGCCTGATCCGAGGCACCGAACAAAAATGGAAGCTGGAACCAAGGTACACCGCCCTCTAGACCTTGCTTCTGGAATAAATGTGCTGAGGTCGACAGAAGGAGGTATGCCTTAGGTGAGGTAATGAGAGATCCTCAACTAAGGCACGAGAGAAGAGCAATAGAGTGACGGACAGACTGACACTAATGATGATGGTGGAAATGGGAAGGATGGAGTGGCGAATGGACGACTTCCCTTGTTAGAGCATAAAGGGCATGAATGACATGGCAACGACTGACACAATATCGAAAGGGACAGGGGACAGTGGGGCTGAAGGTCATGAGATGCGACACAAGAGAGGAACCAAGAAAAAAAGAATGGAGGGCTATAGTATGGTGTAAAAGGATGCAGGAAAGACTCCATGAATGCAATGATGACTCAACTCGGATGCTCTAAGCAAGGGCGACTAGATAGTGCTGCCACACAATAAAGGCCCCAATGGGGGGTCATAGAAGCATGAGTACAAGGTGGGTACTCATGACGAAAATCAACACGAACATGAACAAGTAAGGGGGCGATATGGTGCCCCAAGTACAAGTGTCGTAAGTGAGGAAATTCGATTTTAAGGAGCGGTGAAGTGATCCTTCGTGGAAAAATGTGTCCGGGTGAAGTATCAAATCACCAAAAACTAAGGAAAACCCATTGGAGAGCTTGGTGAGATCTATCCAGCGGTGCTGACGGTTCGTCGAACGGGGCTACGGTGTGGTCGCAGCAGTCGAAAGAAGAAACAGGGGTTCTCTTTTAATGAGGCGGTTTTCCCTCCAAAATCATTCATTTGCTATTGTTGCTGTGGTGAATGTGGAGAGGAGAGAAGGCCCTAAATCTTACGGCGAACGTAGCGGACAAACCGACCGTTGGATTCGAGATCTGTCAGTTGGAGGCGAGAGGCCTAACCTTGCTCTTGCATTTTGATGGATTACATTTGCGGTTGAGGGCCCAAAACCCCCAGAAACAGCCCCTCCTTCATCTCTATGGCCGGGTCGCACTTTTTGGGGCAAAAAGTACGACCCAGGACGCAGGTATTAGGGCAACAAGTGCGACCTGGTCCAGAAAATGGCAGAAAACTGCGACCTGGGAGATAAGGGGGGTTTGGTGCTGTTTTATGGCTGGGAGTTGGATTGTGGTGTGTGGTTATGGTGTTCCCGATATGTACCCTGACAAAAAGAATGTGGTTGTGCAGGTATGGCAGAGTTGCGGGTCAACTGGAGGGAGAGGGATCTGGGAACACTTCGGACAGAGATCCAGGCGGATCAGGGCGTTCGTCGTGTATTGGCCAGATATAGGGGCATATGGTGCCCTCTCGGATGTGTGTAGGGGCAAGTGGTGCCCCCCAGAATGTATGGGGGGGCATATGGTGCCCCCAGTTTTTTGGATTTTGTTTGTAACATGCTATGGGCATGTCGGATGGATATATATGGGGGGGCGTATGGTGCCCCCAGTTTGTGGAACATGCTATGGGCACGTCGTAAGTATATGTATGGGGGGGCGTATGGTGCCCCCAGTTTTTTGGAACATGCTATGGGCATGTCGTATGTATCAAAGTAGATGGACTCATCAATATATGGTTTGCGACACATATTATGGATATGCATCGTCTTGTGATGGTTGATTTAATGTTATTGTCTTGTATGACTTGTGTGTGATAAATGCCAATCTAGAACATGGTTTGCAATACTATCTACGTAGTGATTTTGGTCTCTGGGTACATGGTTGAAAGTGATGGTTTCAAACGCACGTATTAGGACTTTCACTCGTAAATAGCGTCTGAACAGCACAGGGTTATGCACATGATAAACACCATTTAGTTGCATTACAAGAAGCAGGGAATCCAAACGAACGTGCAGATGGCGGATGCGATGCAACAAGGCATCGGCTAATAGGCCACGCGCTGCATCATATTCGGCCTGATTGTTGGTGGCGGAACCAATGCATACCCCGTTAGACAGAACGAGGTCATGCAAGGGGGTGAAGATGGCCCACCCTGCCGAGGCAAGATTCCTGGAGTAGCGACTTGCACCGTCGGCGTAACCGATAAAGGGTGTGGACAAGGGGTCCTGCAAAATGGTGTGACAAGACAATAAATGAGGGGATGAAAGGAAATGACGGCAGTGTGAGGGTACAGAAGTCATCGAGCAGTAATGGCAGGGGGAAAGGGCAGGATGATCAAGGCTCACACAAGGTGATGTATGAGAGCTATCAGAAACATGGAGAGGACTCGGGCTGCGGAGGTCAACGGAGACACAAGTGGAGTGATCTCGGGTATCAACGGACACAATGGGGAAGGCTGCAGACGGGCTAGGCTCCGGGTGTTGTGCAGAGGAGGATAGGTAAAGAATGGTGACTGTAGACTCTGTCATCTGAACATCAGGGGGGGGGATGTGGATCGGAGCGGGGGGATCCTCAGGCTGGCCTGAAGCATATTGCGCGAGAATGGGAGAGGCGGATTGATTTTGTTCAACCTCATACTCGCGGATCACCTCAAGGGAGGCGCGGTAATGTGTCAGGTGAGGACAATAATGGGAGTAGTGGCCATAGAAACCGTACAAAGCACAAGGCTTGTTGGTGCGGAGAGTCTTGGCGTTCTTGGGGACGGTCGAAGAAGGAGTGGGAGTTTCAGGGACCGTAGTGTCGGGGAACGCGAAGTTTACCATGGGTCGGATACGAGGTAACTCGGGACAAGCATGGGTGGCATGACCAATGACATCACATAAGGCACAAGGCTTTGGGGGTGGAGAAGGAGCCGGGTTGGTCGTGGTGGTTTGGTCTTTGGTTGCCCCCTTGCGGGCTTTTCCTTTCTTCCCGGGAGCCGACCCAACAGGAGAAGGGTCCTGTGGAGGTGCTGGGGGCACAGTGGCTATGGAGGAAGCGAGGGGGACCGGTTGAACCGGTGTCAAAGCCATGTAAGGTTTGGGGTGACCAGGGGGGGTGGCGGCTGGGGGGTCAAGGTACCAAACCGGAATACCCAAGGTCAAGTTAGGGAGAGAAAGGGTGGCCATGACGGGGACGGACTATACTCCGGGAGGGGGAGCCAAGAAGGGGATCTGTCCAGCAGGGTAATGACCAGGAGGTACGGCGCCAAGATGGTTAAGGCCAGGGGGGACCGAGCCTGGAGGATAAAGAGGTTCGGGGGCACCAGCTGTAGGGGGAGGGCCAGAAAGATGAGGTCCGGCTGGCTGAGATGGATGGCTAGGAGCGGTTTGCGGAGGGCGGGGAGGAGGGTGCGGGCTAGCCGAGGCAGGCCGTTTATGGGCAGCCTGAGACGATTGCATCATGCAAACATTCGACAAGCTGGGATCAGTAACAGGAGGGGGGGGAAGGTGAGGAAAAGTTCCAAGCAGGGTGGAATCTTTATAGACGCCGGGGGAGACACTGGTCAAAGAATCGACGGTTTGCTTGTTGGCTACAGAAGAGATGGTCGTCTCGGAGGCGGATGGAGACGGCGGCTCATGATACGATAGCTGGTCAATGGTGACTATCTTTCCATTATGTGGAAAAGACATCTTGCGGAAGACCGCGAATGGGACAGCAGACATGGCATAGGTGTAGCTTCGCCCCAATAGAATGTTGTAGTCTAGAGGGGCGTCGATGACTTCGACATCAACGCAAACAGTCTTACCGGCGAGGGTGATGGGACAGTTACGAAACAGGCCAATAGGCTGGGAGGCATGACCATCCCACGCTCGAAGGGTGATCATGGAAGGGGCCAACTCAGGGGATCCGAGTTGCTTCCAAACCGAAGCGGACATCACACAGGTGGATGCCCCCTCATCAATTATACACCGGGATACAGTGGCGTTCCGGATTTTGACTGGGATTTGGAAAGCAACGGAAGGAGGAAGAGGAGGGTGGTTCGATTGAGTGGCGTCGAAAACAATCATTTGGTCATCAGCAGGATCAACAGCGCCCACGGCAGATAGTAGAGCCTTCCGTTGGGAAGGGCACGACTGGAGGAGTTCCAGTGTGGAAATGGCAGCAGGGGATTGTGCCAAATCATCTACTATACTGTACGATTGGGCGGCTCGACCAGAAGTAGCATTTCGGCGTAAAGGACCCTTTGGAATCTTTGGGTGAACCTCAACTTTGGGTTGAGGGATGTGTAAGGAGCCACTGGGTGTCGAAAGAGGCTCTGTAGAACCTGAAGATGGAGGCTCGGGAGCAGACTGAGCAGGAGGCTTGGGGTACTGGCGAGACCGAGTTTGAAGGTGAAGGTCGACGGAAGGGGACGAATCGGAGCGCATCATAAGGATCTGGTAGTCAGGGGAACCAGAAATGGACGAGGGTGTGGCTGCATGGCTGTCGGGGGGTTGGGTAGCCACAAATCCCTGTTGAGGGAAAGGATCAGTGAACACAGCTGGCGGGGTAGTGGCCACATTAGGAGGAGCGTGAGGGGAGGCGTGTTGTCCGCGCAATGTGGCTTGAGACTCCCACATCTGTCGCATCTGGGGTAAGAGAGGACAATCGTGAGTGTAGTGACGGTAAACACCGCAACACGAACAGGGCTTGTTTGTGCGAAGCGGCCTGTCCGGCCTGGGCGGGATGCCCTGAGGCTGGTTGCTAGTGTTAGGGTCCATACCAGAATTGGGTTCTCGGTTACCGGGGGCAGATGGGTTCTGGTTGCCTCTCCGCCTTCTGTGAGAAGAAGGGGGAATAAACGCACCCTGCTGTGCAAATACTTGCCCTGGAGGGGGTTGTAAGGGCTGTTGCAGGTGGTGAGGAGGCAAGGGAGGCGGAAGCGCATATGCTGGAGGAGCTGGCGCACCAGGCTGCGGATAAAAGTAAGGGTTGGGTTGGGCAGCATTGAGGTAAGCGGGAGGTTGGGCAAAAGGAGGAGGCATGCCGTATCCTGGATACATGTTGCCGGGAGGGGGCAGAGTGCTAGAGGTGCTGGCCCCTCCCTGAGGGAGGCCATGGCTCATAGGAGGGTGAGCAGAGGGGTGGGAAAGAGATCCAACAATACCGTCGGCGGAATGAGATGCCCCCGGGGCGTTAGCGCCACCGGGCCTGGGGATGTCGGGGAGAACGGTATAAACATAACCAGATTGAGCGTAGATCAGGTCATATTTTAAAGCTATTTGGAGGGCGGCTTCTTCAGATTGAGGAAAGTGAGAGGCGACATCTTTGCCGATGGGAGATGGGAGGGTGCGAAGGAACCAGTCCATGTAAACCCGATCTTCAAAGGGAGGGGCTCGACATAAGCTCGGTCTTCGTCGCCATTCCTGAACATGGGCAGAAAGGCGTGTGGAAGAGGATTGCTTAAATGAAGTCAAGAGCTCCGTACCAGTGTCGTATCGGAGAGGGAGTTGGAAGTACGACAAGAAGGCTTGGGCAAGAGTCTCGAACGTGGTATGGGAGGAAGTGGCCTGTTCGACATACCATTTAGAAGCTTCGCCGGTAAGTGTGCGTTGGAACAAATGAAGACGGATGGAGTCATCGGTAATGGAGTTGGAGGAACACCACATGTGGAAAGACCGGACGTGATTGGTTGGGTCTTCGCCATTAAGGCCCTCAAACTTAGGGATATCAGAGGGTAGCTTGGTGGGCATAGCGGGCCGGGTAGTATTATGGTGAATGGGGTCATTAATCAGGCGGTCGTCGGTGAGGCCTGCCAGTGTCTGTACGACACGGGGGTGGCGGAGTGATGGACTGACGGCGGTTCGCTAGAAGTAGGGCCGGCATTGGGGCCGGGAGAACCGCTAGCATTAGGCCTGATCCAGACATGGTGAAGGTAAAAGGGGGAGAACCGGAAGGAGAAGGGGGACCTGAGGAATCAGGAGAGGAGTCGGAGTGCGGACTCGAAGGTGGATTGGCTCGACGACGACGGTGCGGAGCAGGTCGATCAACCGGAAACTGAGGATGAAGGCCAAGAAGTCTCCGGGAAAGGCGCCTTTGGGGCGCAATGATGACAGGAAGAAGGAAACCGACAAGGGCAGAAAGGGACAGAATCAAGAAGGTCAAGGGCAGATAAGGTGCAGTGACGATTGATTTTAGAGTCTTTGCCGGGCGGTGTAAACCAGGCGCTTCTTCACTTAAGGTCAGTGTGTGGTGTGCGTTAATTTTAATTTTTAAACCCTTTCCGTTGTTGAGAGCAAAAAAGTGTGCAACGTAGCTGAAAATAAACCTACAGAGAACAGAATAAAAATGCTGAAATAACAGAAAAATAACGGCTACATATGCATCTATCAAACCCAAGAAAGTGGGTCTCTCAAAACTATGCTGAAAAGAAAGGGAAAAACTATGGAAACACACACAAAGGAAGCTCAACAGATCTAGGGTCAAAGGGGACAGAGATCCGGAGGATAAAGCTGCAGATAAGGGGTGCAGATCACAGCCAAGAGACAGAGGCAAGGTGGCTGGAAAAAGGGAAATCAGCAAAAATCCGGGGGGGGGCAAGGCAGAGGCCTTTAGAGGAGGTCCAAACAAAATGACAAGAGGTGATTTGAAAGGAAAAGAGGCTGATTTCAATGGATCTGGAAGTGAGGTCACAGATCTGGAAAAAGAGGGGGCTGAAGCTCTGAAACCGACGGCTGAAACAGCTGAAACTCTTCCACAAAATGTGGAGGGTACTAAAGCCCGAAGGGGCTGGGTTCCCACTTAGATGAGTAAAAACAGATCAGATCTTGTGAAATTTGAAACAATTTGGAAAACCACAGCGAGAGGCACGCGGGAACCCGGAAAAATTACGAAAAAATGCGAAAAAAAAAGGGCGGGTCGCGGGTTCGACTGATCGGGGTGGTCGCGGGAAACGGGCCAAAGGTGCGTCCGGGTCGCGGGTTTGGGCCAAAAGAATGCGACCCCCCGTTCAGGAGTTTGTTTATTTGTGATTTCGAAAAATTGCCGTCTCGGGTACGGCTGGTGTATCGCTTGCAGCAATAGGGCCAGAAACACACGGAAGTTAGAAATTTTAGGTTTTAGGGTTTTATGTGA